>PPKZ03000037.1:0-130751 GCA_003707675.3 Ambrosiozyma philentoma
TCTGGGACAGGCAGTACTATACTTTTTTCATTTCAATTACCCATTTTCTGGTTATATAAGAGGCAGATTGCATCTCTTAGACTTGTATAGGATTTTATTATGGCATAGATCCCTTATGACAGACTCTTCAAAATAAACACAGTAATGGCCAAGCCGGCACATACCTTACTTCTCATATTTATTTACATTATCAGCGTCATTCAGCTGATAACGGCTACCGCTAAATTACTTTCCGTTCCTGAAGAAACCAATGTTCCAACACTTGGTAGACCTATTTTCAAAAAATTAGCCAATAAAGCAGTCCAGAGTTCTTCAAACTCTACTTCCGCTTCTTCAGCTTCATCGGTTGTTATGTCTGCTATATCATCTTCATCTGATTCGGTCTCTTCTCCTTCTATTACCACTTTTCCTGTTTACAAAAACTTAGAGTCGGTCACATTTACACTTTACATCGGTAGCACAGTTACAGCAACAATTGATGATGATTTCATGAACATCGTTTTGTTTAGTATGATGTATTCCAATGAAGACTTCTTTGGTGATAGTTATTTAAGTTCTTTAGATCCTGATAACTATGCTGATATAACTTACTCAAAGCAATTATACTCCAGCTTACGCTTCCCTGACAAACCGTTTGAATCATCATTGGCTGCTAAATATGCCTCTCTATTTACTAAAATTCCAACCGCTGATCAATCGGGATTATTTTCAAATATCAGTTCAAGTTATAAATCAAAAGATCGACTCCGTACACTTAATTCTTTATATTTTGTTGGACTCACCTTGGAGGATTATACATCAATTACTTCCTATGATACCGATGTTCCTGAATCTACGGCCGGTAATGCTACTTCTGTTTACTCTGATTTATATATTCTTGCTAAATGTGTTGCACTTGATTATGATATTAATTATCGTTCTGGGAATGACTATAATCAGTTTTCTACTTCTCAAGAAAACACAGATAGCGATGCTTTTGAGTCGTTTCAAACTGCTTATTCCAGCTGGAGAGAATTTTTACACGTTAGTAACGCAACCAGTCTTGATCTATGTACATCTGTTGCAGAGAATATTGACATTTTCCCATGGAAAGAAAGGATTCTTGGTGCCGCTAAAATTGCATTTAAGAAGACGTCAGAAACGTTTGTATCTCCTTCGGTGTTTGATGGTACTACATTCAACCCACCTTTGACCATAACTGCACTTAGTAACTTAACCCAAGTTACGTTAACCATTACTACTACCAGCTCTACCAGTACTATAACGGCAACTGTCGAAGAGCAGTTTATGAAAATTGTTCTATTTAGAATGATGGATTATTATACTAGTACTTTCAATGAAGCATTATTAAAGACATTAGATTATGATAATTATAATGATATGAAATCATCCAAAACAGCCTATAAAAACTTGCCATTTCATGATCAGGCACTAGAGACAAGTCTAGCTCAATCATGGGCCTCCTTGTTTTCTAAGATTCCCACCAAAAACATAACGGATTTATATTTGATGCCACTAGTTAGCAACCAATATATGCAATATGATGCAGTTCGTACAGAAGATTCGTTGTATTTTGATAGATTAGGTTTATACAACTTTACCACTGTAACTTCACTTGATACTTTTCTTCCTGAATCAACTGCTTCCGGTGATGAAAAGGTGTTTTCTGATCTATACGTTCTTGCACAATGTGTTGCTCTTGATTATGATCTTATTGGTTATTACGGTAACAATTATAATAAATTTGCAACTTCCAATGCTAACACAAATACCACATCCTTTGATGAATTTCGAGAGATTTATACTAGCTGGAGAGGATTTTTGAATTCTGATACATCAGTTAGTCTTGAACTTTGTACTTCACTTGTTGAGTACATTGATATGTTCCCATGGAAAGATAGAATACATGCCGAAGCTAAAATCGTGTTTAAGAAGCAAACTGATTATTTGACGACTCCTTTAATTGTTGGTGGTGCCACATTTTCAATGCCCCCTGCACCCACTGCTTCATCTGTGGTTAAAGTTGTTCAAGTTACAGGTCGTGCCACGGCATCTGTTGTCTATCCATTTGAAATAATTTATAACGTTTCAGATAGTTCTCAGCAAACACGTACAACTACTGTTTCTAAGGAAATTATAACAACAGGTCCAATAACTAATACCATTTGCCCTTTACAACAAATCACCTCTAAAAATGCAGAATTCATACTGTGTGGAGCAGAAGCATTGATTCTTCATTATTATTCCAACCAAGACTACCTAAACACATATCTTTCTGATAATGCAAACAATACTGAGGTTGCCTCATACTCAAGTGTATTATCAAAATACAAAACCAGGGATGCTTTTGCTGATGATGTTTCCATGAATGAAATCATGGTTGCGTTTTATAACTTGATGTTTAATTTGCCAGAAGCTAATTTAGAGCACCTATTGGATATAATGGGCTATTGCTACTTAGAACGACAAAGTCCTTCAAAGAGGTCAACTTTTCAGATCAAGAATTATAGTTCTGGTGATGGTCAATTGTTTAGTTCATTATTTAAGTTTGGCTATGGTTCAATATATTTTGATTATCAGACACTGTATAGTACATATGGATCCGGATCCACTTCTGATACAAGCAATACCACTGTTTCGTTTCAAACCACTCTTGCAGCTACAAAGGATCCTTTAATTATACAAACAGTTATGAGTGGTACTGGTGATGATGTTGCAGATTTAGCAGATATTGCACATGGTGCTATTAAAATTATTTAATTTTTTATGTTTACATTCTTTCTTAAATCACTATAGTTTTTTTCTTTAGTCTTTCTATCTTTAATCTGTTTTATACCGTAGACCAAATATACCCCAAAGCTTAGAATATCAGATATAGACTATGATTAGCCAATCTGGATGTAACCAAAAGGATTGGCTTATCGAATATTTCCATACGCATTAGAAGCAGAGCAACGCAATAGCAAATGATATGAACTTTCAGTTATACTAAATTATATTGAGTTGTATGATTGGATTGAGGGATGAGGGTTGAGGGTTGAATTGAGACAAAAATCTGTTTATACTTCGTTGATCACCACTGATTGCTGAATCTACCTATACACTGGAACATGAAAGTGTTTATTCTCTACGTTTACTCTTTTTAATGTAAGTATTTTCTATTATTTTTATGTAGTAAACTATTAGTAAGTAATAAATAATTAGCATTCAAATCTATTTACATGAATCTAAGCTATTGTGCACGTGAAAATCATAAAACCAAGATAAATAAGCAAGCGCAAAACGGTGTTTAATTGGTCTTGACTCTTGAAGTTAATAGTGAACACCACTCAGCCAAACTTCCAATAAACTGTAGTCCTAATAAGTTACATCAGTTAACAAATAGTCAACTAAGTAATTCAATCCACATTATCACGATTTCTAAACAGATAACTTTTTTCAAGCACCTCTTTCGCGGAATTTATTTTCATGGCCAAGAAAGGAGATCCACCTTTATCAGGATGGTTTAGCAACATCATTTTTCTATGTTGCTTTTTCAACTTCTCATAAGTCAAGTTCAGTATGTCATCGTTTTCGATGCCTAGTATTAATAATGCTTCATTTTCTGTCATCTTTCTATTAAATCCGCCTTTAAATCTCCAGAACGGATCGTGACCTTTTGTGTTTGTTAATACAATTTTGTTCAAGCTTGCTATTTGTTCTGGAGATAATCTTCTGAACCTCGTCACTGTGTTAATCATTGATTTTGCAGTTAGAGCTGCTACCGTGACTCCTAAACCTATTATAATTGGAAGAACCTAAATAAGTAGAGGTAAAGTTAGTAATGGTGTTTCATATGTTCGGCAAAAGTTGATTTCCTTGAGTTTTGAACCTCAATTAAAAGAACATCAACATACCATCTGCAAGTATCTAATCTATAGAGATTTGTGTGAGATAGATGTTTCAATAAAGCAAGAGGCATACAGCATATCTTTTCTCCAGGTTGATGATAAGTATTATAATCAGAGATCACCAAAATCAGAATATAATATTCCGTACGTGGCGCTACTTGTGGCTAATGCCAAGAAATCCGCCACAACCAGTTTCGGTTTCTAAGCATCCCAATAGAAGTGGTCTTGTCATCCTTTAATTTGATAAATCTTCAGACAGCACCACACTTTTTCTACAGATAATCAGCATGATTATATCTGGTGGCCCCCAATCGGATAGTTGACCTTAAGATCTTCCTTCGTTCATTTTTGCGGAATCCACACTCTTTATTATGCTCAATTCAAGCCAAGAATTGATACACACCCAAAAGTGCCAATACCAAGTACTAAACTGTGGCTCCTTTTCTGAGACACTTAGTTAGCATAGCATATACCGAGAACATTGTCTAACGGACATAGTAAAAGTTGGGTGTACCAAAGCTCTACAGCATGAGAAGCTGGTACTTCTTACCAAAATTTAAAAATGACAATCTGCATGGTCATCAAGAGGTTGGACCCTGAAATAATATTGAACTAATACTTAAAGACCCTGAATAATATATGTGGAAGCCATAATAGCCACATTTGTTAAATTGTTTAAAGTTTGGTTCCCCCGATTTTCTAGGGATGCAATGTTTTACATTATATATAACCGGATTTCTATCTGCTCAGTATTGTTCATAATATGCCTTTATTGTTGATCTCTTTGTGAACTCTTCGTCATGTTGTGGCTATTTGATGAATTCGAACAAGCATTGAAATATGTTAGGTCTTTTTTGTGATCCATTGTGGTCGGCACATGTATAAAAGGGATTCATGTTGACCAGCCTGTCTTTTTCTAACTAATTATCTTCCAATTAACATAGTATTCCAAACCAGAAAAAGAAAGCAACCATGAGCTCCGTTAAACAAGCATTATCTGCTACCTGGGAATACTTTAAAATCGACGATCCAACGACTTTTAAGAATGAATACATCGATAAAACTATTGATAGAGAAAGAAAACCAAAACCTGAACCTAAAGGATGGCAAAAGTTCAACTTATTGAGCGTCTATAACTGGTATCCATCCCATTACAGCTCATATGAAAGAAAATTCTTGATGAAATTTGATGCTACTGTCTTCTTCTTCCTAGCTGCTTCATTCTATACTAAGTATTTGGATACTGCTAATATTTCTACTGCCTATGTTGCTGGTATGAAAGAAGATTTGAATTTGCATGGTAACGAATTGAATATGTTCAACACTTATTATACTATTGGTTACGCCATTTTCCAAATCCCGGTTACTTTGTTGATTACAAGACCAAAATATTCTAGATATTTGTTAATTGTTTGTGAACTGATTTGGGGTTCATTAACTTTAGCCAATGCCTTTGCAAAAACAGCCCAACAAGTGTATGCGATTAGATTTTTGATAGGATTAAGTGAAGCTTGTTCATTCCCTGCAACTTATGTTGTTTTAAGTTCTTATTTAACGGACGAGGAGTTATTTAAAAGAGCAGGTGTTTATGGTGCATTTTCTGCTGCGGGTAGTGCTAGCAGTGGTTCATTACAAACCATTACTACCAAAACCCTGCATATGGTTGGTGGTCTAGAAGGATGGAGATGGCAATTTATTATTGTAAGTGTTCTTTTTTACATCATATGTTTCATCATTTGATTCAATCATACTAACTTATTAAATTTATTAGGATGCTATTATAACATTGGGCATTGTTATCTTTGGATTTTTACTATACCCAGGTATTCCAACAACAACCAAGAAATTTGGTTTATTTACTGAAGATGACATGATATTTGCTAGAAAAAGACTAGAAAATAAAATTGCAATTCCAAAAAAGTTTTCCTTAGATTCACTCAAAGAGACCTTTAAAACATGGCAAGTTTATGCATGTACTTTCTTGTGGGTTTGTCATCATCAATCATTTTATGATAGTGGTATTAAATTATATTTGAAATCTAGAACTGATTTATATACTCAGACTGAAGTCACTGATTTGATTACTTATACCAAATTAGTTTCAGTTGGTGTCGCTATTCTCTGTCCTCCGTTAGCTGTTTTCTATGGTAAGGTTCCAGTTGCAATGTTTGGGTTAGCATCCGCTTATTACGCTGCAATTATTTTGGTTATCTGGAATCTTTCTAATTCTTGGATGTTATCGGCTTTTTCGATCAGTTTTATGTTTAGAAGTGGTTTGGCTCAAACTTATTATTCATGGAGTGCTACTTTATGTAAAGATAATGTTGAAAAGAAAGCAATGGTTCTTTCGATCATGAATTGTTTGTCTTACGCTACTCAGTCTTGGTTGATTCCAATTCAGTATAATATGGATAACTCACCTAGTTTTCCAGCTGGCTATAAGGGTAACTTAGGCATTGTTGGTTTCGATACTTTAGCTTTTGCTATTGTTTATGTCTTGGATAAATATGATTTGAAATTGATTCCTAAGTATGCCGGGCATAGACATTTAAACAAGGAGGGTAAAATGACTGCTGCGGTTGACGAAGAAGAAGAGTATCATCCTTCCACTAAGTCCATTAGTTCTATCTCTGAGGCTGACACTGTTTCTAACAAAGAAAAATCAGACCACAAGGTGAAAACTATAGGAGTTTAATTTGGTGATTCATTATTTTTTTCTAATAAAATTACATCGTTTTTCTTTCTTTTAATTGTTTAATTTTCGGCCGGGTTAAATTATATCTCATTATTTTCATTTTTAAGACAATAAAAATTAAAAACGTATGTAGTCAATAAAATGATTTCAAATGCGGAACACTTATCACTTAGAATGGGTATCCCCATAATATATCAACGATGGATTTTTAAGGAGAAATCAAAATTCAGAGTTACTACTCATAAAGAGGATTCAATGGCTTGAATGTTGTGGCCAAAGCATTACTAGATCTTCTCAAGTAAGTGCCAATTTTACTACCAATGAATCCACCATTATCTCTGTCGAAGCAAACATTGCCTCTTAAAATAGTATACCTAGGCCAATTAGTAAAAGTCATACCTTCGAAAGGAGTATAATCAGTGGAATGATACAACATTTCATTAGTCAATTTAAATGGTTTCAATTTTCCTTTAGGGTACCAGATGGTGAAATCAGCATCCATGCCAACAGCTATACTACCCTTTCTATCACTCAATCCATATAACTTAGCTGGATTGGTGGAAGTTAACTCAACAAATCTTTGAGGTGAAATTCGTTTCTTTTCAACGCCGTTGACAAATAATAATGGTAATCTTGTTTCAATGCCAGGTAACCCATTTGGAACATTTTTATAGTGTGGAATACCATTAATTATACCTTTCTTCTTACCTTTAGAGTCATCATATTTAGAAGGGGCATGATCGCTGGAGAAGATTGTGATTGTACCATTAATTAAATGTCTCCAAACACCTTCTAGATCAGCTTGCGTTTGTCTTAATGGTGGTGAACAGATATATTTTGCCCCTTCGAATGAATCAGTTTCTGGACGGGAGTGGTGGCAGCATCCACCTTTCAAATATTCACTTGTTAAAAATAGATATTGAGGGCAAGTTTCAGCATAAACGGGGATTAAATTAGTCTGGGCTTTTCTAACGTGATCTAAGGCAATTTCTGAAGACATGTGTACAATTAGAATTGGGACATCAAGTATTTTAGCTAAGGAAATAACTCTATATGAAGCTTCATCTTCAGCAATAGATGGTCTAGAAAGTGCATGATAATATGGATCAGTCAATTTCTTAGCCTCTAATTTCTCGTTAATGAAATCAATAATATCAGCATTTTCAGCATGAATCATTGAAGTAACATTGTTTTTCCTATTATTGATTAAAACTTGCAATATTTGGTCATCCGTTAATCTATAACTTGGATAAGTGGTGTATATTTTAACTGAAGTGATTGCTTCGGTTGCAACAATACCAGGTAACTGATCTTCTATAACTTCAGGGGTTGGCTCAGAAATGATTAAATGGAACCCATAGTCACAATAAGTGCCATTTTTCTTATTAGCTCTTTTATGATAATCATTAATAATTCTATTTAAATCATATTCACCCTTTTGTTGGATAGCAAATGGTAAAATTGTTGTCGTACCACCAGCAATAGCTGATCTAGAACCTGATTCAAAATCGTCACCAGCAGCAGCATTATCATCATCTATAACACCACCAGGCATATCTTGATCTATATGAACGTGAGCATCAATACCACCAGGCATGATAAAACCCCCTTCAGCATCAATTTCTTTAGTACCTCCAATTTTTATCGTTGTGATTGTTTCAATCTTACCACCATTGACACCGATATAAACTGATTGTGGTAGAATATCAGAAACCGTGACTATTAAACCGTTGTGTATAACTAAGTCGTACGTCATTTTTGTTGAATTGGGAAAGCTGGTGGTGCAACTGAGAATACATCTAGATCTAGGAATTTGCTTGAAGAACCCCCAGAATTGGGATTCCCGCCTAACGAATCAAGGTTCAGTCATTATCAGTGTTATCAGTTAGATTAGTCCAAACGCCGGCGAAGTGATGCTACGGCTCACTCGTGATAGTAAGAGGCTGCCGTTTCCCGACGGAATTTGTCCAGCGCTCTAGAAGATCATGGTTTAAAAATTAACCTTAACAAATTGTAAAGTAAAGCTTGATAATAGTAAAACGTATAAAGAAAAGGAATAGTAGTAGATACACATGTATAAACTTTGGCTTTCAAAAACAATAAAAAATAAATCAAAAAAAAGCACAATGCTCAACACCCCTCAAAAATGGCATTAATCAAACAATTAGTGGTTTTCACAAAGTGTAATAGAACATACATATCCAACACCATAGAAGTTAAAAAAGCGACAGTAACAGGAATCATCATCCAGGCCAACCAAGAACTAATAGGATGGAAAGCTAAGAAAATACAACAAGTTAATGCAGTACATGAAAAGAAAGACAATGTACTAAAACCCAAAGCATACTTATGCCATTTCCTCAACCTAACCACACTACAATAACAATCTAAGCATAACGAAATTAAAGTCATAGAAAATGAAATAACACTTAATAACTGAATTGGAGCAGCCAATTTATCTCTTTTGTTAGATTCAAGTAGCCAGTCGAAATACGGCTCACCTATATCACTGAAAAATAAATTCACCTTGTTTGGCCAGTAACAGGAACTTGAAGAATCATCAGATATGCAATATCCCCAAATGCCATAGGTATAGTGGTTCGTTTTGGCTAAATAGAAACGAGTTGAAAATGGTGGAGTAGTGAGAAGGAGTAGAAGGAAGACAATAGAAAAGGAATGAAGTGGAATTGAAAGTAATGAACCTTTGGAGGAAACTTTCATGGTTGAAGTGTAGTTAAAGCAGAAGCATTGCAGCCTCTCTTCAAAATCTTGTGTGAGCAAAAAAAAACACCATGAAAGAAAGAGTGGAAATATGATTATTTAAATATCTCGTTAATCCGTTAAATACGGGCAGGTTTTGGTTTCAGAGGCGCTTAATATTATTTCTGAATTGAAATTCCATCCGGGGTAACAAGCCTGGAACTACTAAGTAGCCAATATGGCATTGAGCACATGGTGTGATGTCAATGGAATTTAATAATTTTAGTTAACTCAATCATAACTTAACCTTGGGGAAGGGATGGATATCTTCTTAAGATTGAGTCACTTAAAACTCAGGTTTCCAAGAAGCTGCATTATAGCAGTGCATTAGCAAACGGCAACACCCTCTCTTATTTTCCGCGCTAAACATTGTCCGGTAACTTATTCGGTTAATTATGGTTCGGTGGGAAAGTTGGGATCACTTCTAAAAAATTTATATTATTGGTTAAATATTAGAAAATGCAGTTTAATAATTAATTAATTCTTACATCATTGAAACTTTGATAAAAATACAATTTGGTACTATATTTATATTTGCTTTAACAAGTGGACTTGGAACTTTATTAAGGCCAAGATGTAAATGATACAGATTGGGGTCCCCCCCCTGATATTAGTAGGAATATTGTAAAGTACAAAACTTATGAGTTAACTATATCAAAACACTAAACTAATTAAACCTCCCTTGACTTCTAAACAAAACATCTTTTCGGTACCAAACGATTAATGCTTTCAGTAATGTTGCTGATTGTGTCTGTAAAGTGCATCAAGGTCCAAAAGTCCAACCAAGCAGCAAGACCCAACATTATTGAAATTGGAATCATGATCCAAGCCAACCAGCTACTAACAGGAGAATAGGTTGAAATGATCACAATGTTCATGGGACCAGTAAGGATAAATGATACTGTAGATAATCCAAATGCTGCTGTATGTAGGTTCTTTGATCTAACTTGAAAGCAATAAAGATGGAAAATAGTTGAGACAAACGTGAGACTGAAGACTGTGAGAGAAAGTGCTTTTATTGATCTACCCATTCTATTCCTGGAAATAGTCGGAAGTCCCCAATCATCGTAGGAATCACCTATGTCTGTAAACATCGTTTTCTCATTGAACATATGACATAAGCCTGAGTTTTCACTAACACAATATCCATAAATACCGTAAACATGAGAAGATGTTCTAGATAAATAAACAACAGTGGATAAAGGGGGAGTGGATACCACTAATATAAGGAAAGTCAATGCAATTATATGAAATATAAAGGAGCCTATACTGGGAAGCAAAAGCATAATGAGGAAGTGGTATATGGGTATTGAAGTTAAGTAAAAAGATGAATCTATATTTGAATTCTGAACTAAAGTGACTTCAAGTTGTTGGAATATGACCTAGGTAAATACATCCTTCATCCACAAGTGTGTTGGTAGTTGAAGCGTAAGATCAGCGAATGTGTAGACTCTTAAATAAAACTCAGTTGACTTAATCTGAATTTTAGTTAATTAATTGATGTCCTACTATTGTGATGATTCACTCACTTTAGCTAGGGGTAACCATTACCCTAGAACAAAGCTGCGCCATGCGTGCATGCCCTTGATCCCAGGTTCCAACCAGGCTTGGACAAACTGGCAGCCGAACCCTCGGCTTTGCCGAGTTCCCCCCGGCTTCTGGAATAATTCGATCACGGCGGTAATGTTTTGCGGCTCGGAAGGGCTCATCCTGATCCTTGATTGGCTGAAAGGGTGGACCCTGTATATCAAGGAACAGAACTTATTTAGTAGCCCAAGTTATTCAGAGAGAGGCTGATGGAAAACTAAAGGGATGTATCCAATGCTACACTAATACAAAAATCGACTGACCACGAAAAAAATTGATTTATTAGAGAAACGTAAACGTAAGAACTATACAACAAAAGCAAAAAACTGTAACAATAACTTAGTAAGGAATATATAAAGAGCAAAACGATTAAAAAAATAATGTAACATATATATATAAAAGCAAATAAAAAAAAGAACAAACACACAGGAAGCAAAACCATAAACAAATGAAAGCAAATTAAAAACTGATAATACGAGTCATAGTTCTCAGTTTTTCTAAACGATTCTTTTCGATACTATCTTCGTCAGAATTATAATCTAGACTAATATTGTACTTATAAAGACATGGAAGACGTTCAATAGCGCACATGTCCAAAAGCATAGCAAGCAGCAAAGTCGAATTAATTGGAATCAGAGTCCAGCAAAGCCAATTAACACGATCCGGATAAAACTTAACAAATGTTAAAATAGTCAGACTAGTACTTAAAACAAAAGCAGCAAATGATGAAAACAAAACAAAAATGTGAAACATCTTCCGTTGAAACTTAATTCCAAGAATATTCATCAACATGCTGCAAGAAACTATAACAATTTCAGCTATTCCAACACCTTGATAATCCTGATACTGTTTTGATAGAACATAAATAATCAAAATTGGAATAGCAACAATACTCAGTGGGAGGGTAGTAAAACATAACTTGGTAACCACTCTAGGATTGACTATATCTAGCCTGTATTTAACTAATTTAAAATAAACCGTAATATTTAACAAAACTGCAATAAAGAAGAGAATACAAGCTGGAACGACAGTCCAACTAAGCCAATTCAAATCCATTCGTGAAGGAAGTGTTGTTATAGCTTGACCTAAACATAATCCAAATGAAGCCAATGTGGTAGTAATGATCAAGGTGTAGTTAATTCTGCTGTTCAACACCAATCCAATAACGTTCATGAATAACGAAAATGATGATATTCCTAAAGCCACTTTATTGTAGAATCTTGTATGTTGATTCGATATAATAGCACCCAAAAATGATATAGCTATGATATGTAAGGGAAGGGTACAAAGCTTCAGTGTACCAATCATATTTTCTTTTGTCTTTAATTGATAGTAACAGTATATTCTATGATGAGAGAAGAATTGATGTTAAAGCATGTCGTTAAGAAAGAAGGAGTATGGACAACCCCTGAGAAACAGCTTGCCTGGACATTGGGAATTAGAAATATTATATGTGCCTGTAGGGTTTATCAAAGGAGTGGGACTGCTTGAACGAAAAAACAAGTTGAAAGGAGTATATGGAAGAAAAATGGGTAATCGTGTAGTCTTTTTTGGATCAGTGTATTGACCAGCCAATTAAAATTTTAGACCCATAATTGTGGTTATTGGCTTTGCGTTCTCACAGCCTTGAGCGGCGCAACTCAGGGTAGGTGGTAATTGATTTAGTGAAAAAAGAAGCCCAAATCAGAGCCAACTTACTACTTACAGCTGGTGTCAGAATGTTATGTGTACCTCATAGGATAACTTTAATTATACATGTTGTAGGAGTGCAAAAAGTGCACCCAGCAGGCATATCAAAAAGCAGGAGAACAAAATATGTGCGTGGTGGCGGGTTTTTACAATATGATCAACTGCTTTGTCACTTTTTATCAATATCCGCCCAAGTTCATCGTTGTTATTACGAAAATAATATATATCAGGAAAGCTGAAACATTTATGTGTATTTTCAGTGCAAAATAAATGTGATATATCATTAATCAATATGCATCGGAAGCATATGATTCGCATTGTCGGTAATTATAATGAGTTTGCAAGTTTAAGGGCGTTTAAAAATGTATTTTTACCACTGTGAGCTAAAGACCCACGTTAGACATTAATTTGAAGGTAAGTATTAAGAAAGTTTATCAAGGAAATACCTAAAAAACGTAAAAAAAGTCTTAAGTAAATCAAACCATAAGAGAGCCCCAGAATCCTGTTTTTTATTGTGCTGCATATGCTTTCTAATAAGTGATGTTTTTAAATTGATAACTCTAGATCAGCTTGACGCTTCTAATTGTGTGATAGCTTTGATTCATACTTATTTGAAAATGCACGGCCGTAGTACGTCAAGCATTATGTGATGCAATGGTTGCTGTGGCTCATTGAATATGTAATGAGAACGACTTGAATTGATACGAAAAGCCAGAGAGGTTCATTTTACGGAGAGTAACAGAACATGAACACAAACTGGGCTTTGTAGTAAGTAAAGACCTTTTATCCACACCTTCTGAGTTGTCGAAGTGGTAGCTTTCGTATTACACTGGGATAGTTTAACTCCAGTTATTTCTGCTCATTTGGTTAAGCACTGAATCTGAAAATGTGGTGGGTATCTAACAAGTTACAGCTGGAAAGCTGATACGAATTTCAGTAACAACATATCAGAATATTAACTAGATATTTTTAACTATGCTTATTCAAAAAATATACAGCACGCGCCCACAATAACTTATCAAAAAGCAAGCAGCTATGAAAACAACACGCATACGCCGAAATCCGAGAAATGACAACAATGGGACTGATGTTGTGTTTCCCACTACTCACTATTTCCCCATATGACTCAAATTTTACGTACAGCCTAATTATTGATATTAAAAAAATACTATTAAAGGAACTGAACTATATAAGTGTAAAAAAAGCGTAAAATAAACTCGTATCTATATATCGGAGGAGGGGGGAGGGTATCTTCAAAAAAATGGAGTATCGGCAAGTCAAAACATCAGACTGATGAAACAAAAACATTAGCGGTCAAGGCATCATCTCCTAGAAGATGAATCTTTTCATCTTCATATTCATCCTCATCATCCTCATCATCCTCAATTTCATCCTCATCTTCTCTATCATCTTCATTGTCACATATGTCTAAAATCTCAATACTAATTAGAAAAGAAACAAACACGGTATAGCATTCAATAACAGCCAGTTCAAAAAACCCAAATCCGATTAATTGAGTGTCTGAATAATAATTAACAAATACAATATGACCAGAACTTAAACTAAAAGCAATGAAGTTGGAAAATGAGACTAAAGCATGATAACTAATATATGGAATCCAATACCCAACAACGTTTAAACACATAGATAGCATAATAAAGTGTATCATATAGATTGCGTACCTGTCCACAACTGCAGAGTCTGCCTCATTCACTAAAATAAGAAAGCCAATAGCCAGGTTGACAATATGAAATTGGAAGGCATTCCATATAATGTTCCTAGCAACTTCAGATTGTAAATCAACTCTTGCTGTTAGTAGATTCTGAATTGATAACATGATTGAATAGTATTTAATGTGTGATTAAATCCGTTTTGAAGGAAATGTTTGGAATTATTTGAATGCAGATTTAAGATATTTGACAATGTACTCCGTAAACAAATCTGGGGTAGAGTATATTGGTCGTTTTTCTGAAAGGGGGATTGTCCAAACTATTTAAAGTAGAATATCTGGAGAACAGATTGCATGTTGTCGATCCCTATACTTACTTCCTGCAATACTTCAATTTCAGTGCAGGTGTTAACCACGTAAATCCAAAACTTGCTTAGAGCTAAGCAATCTAGGACCGGTTTCTCAATGGGTGAAATTTCACGCTAAATTGTCTATGTGCGTGTCCTGTCTTAATCTTCCCGGGATTTCATTTTATGAGCAATGATTGTCTCAGAATTTCGCTTAGGTGAGCCAATTTGCGGGGACCCAATGTCTCCCTATTTAATCCGAGATTGTCCGATAAATTGCTGTGCCATTAACAGCCACAATCTGCGCCATCTGACAGTTGAAGGACAAGTAGCTTCAATTCGATTTTGTGCTGTGCTGCCAGATCAACATCTCCAAAAAGTTAAAGAACAACACCTATCCTCTCAATTGCTTTTTGCCACTTCCTCCTTTTCTCTTCCATACAACAGCAACATGGTCGTTGAAGAAGAATTACAAGTTTCATCAGGTTCCAATGCCTTTGAAACAGCACCGTTAACACCTAAATTATCATTCTCAGAAAAAGATGAAAAATTGGACATCATTTCCCCACCATCAGTCACCAGCCAAAAGCCCAAAGCACAGCAACTTACTACTGAATCTGAACCATCATTAATAACACTTGTAATTTGCATTCTAGGAATTTATGGATCGTTTTTAACATGGTCCTATTTACAAGAGAAAATCAACTTTAAAAACTATTCACCAACCCCAGAAACAACGCAATCATTTTTCAAGGCACCCTTGGTAATCAACATAATTCAATCATTCTTTGCAGTCATCATAGGAACATTATATTTATCATACAAACAAAGACAATTTCAAACGCCGATTGAATTTCTATTCAAGTCTAATGGCAACACGACATTATTGAAAAATCTGTTATTAATCTCAATCAGTTCTTCACTATCATCCCAAATCTCGTACAAATCATTAAACCATGTTGATTATTTATTTTACTTATTGGCAAAATCCTGTAAATTAGTTCCAGTGATGTTAGTTCATTTAATCATTTACAAATCTACGTTCCCAATGTACAAATATTTAGTTGCTTTGATTATAACATTAGGTGTGGTTATATTTACCATTGGCAACCCTAAATCTTCCAGCAAGTCAGCAAACAAAGGGACGAACGATGGCCAAGTTCTTCTTGGATTTGGGTACTTGTTTGTCTCGTTGTTCATGGATGGGCTAACCAACTCGACGCAAGATCAGATATTCAAGCAAAATCAAAATTTCACCGGTGGTCATTTGATGTCCCGTCTTAACTTTCTGAATTGTTTGTTAACCACAGCATACACATTATTATTTACATCGCAGTTTCAGTACTTGATACATTTCATCTCAGATAATGGAATTCAAGTGTTGTACGATGTGGTGTTGTTTGGTTTGTTAGGTTCAATTGGCCAGATTTTCATTTTTATAACTTTGGAGAAGTTTAATAGTGTGGTTTTGGTTACTGTTACCGTTACTAGAAAGATGATTTCGATGTGTCTTAGTGTTCTTTTGTTTGGGCACAAGTTGTCAGGCTTGCAATGGAGTGGGTTGGGATTGGTGTTTGTCGGAATTTTTATGGAATCATTCTATAAGATATTTGGTGGTAAGAGAAAGGCAACTACTGTACAAACTAAGGCTACTCCAACTTTAAAGAAAGTTGACTAATTTGACTCCTCAGAGTCCAATATTTAACAGAAAAAGCAAACTTGGTTTTTTCCTCGAGAGATGAGATGATATAGTACCTATCCAAGCCCACCCTGTACCGGCCATTCTATTCACTCTGAGATGTCACATGGTAGTGTTCTAAATATGGTTGCTACAGCTATCGTTATATTTGAAGTTGGAGCTTGACAACTACATGAGATCTAGGTTCTACTTGCTTGTGAATATGATGCCCGTTGACTTCTACTTTGCTTTACTTCATTTGTTCATTCGTTCGTTTTCTTTTCTTTTCTTTTCTTTACTTTAATTTTACTTGTTCATTTCCCTTTGTTTTAATTAATTTTATCCAACATGCTTTTGGATTTCAGCTCATCTTAATTCATATGTTCTTCTTTATACTTTTCTATCTTACGTAAACACGTGGTATACAGTGGCTATTCGTCAACTTAAATATTTAACTTTTTAATGACTCTGTAATTCATAAAAAGGATCGTTGTGGATAGGTAAAATAACTTTTTTTTTGCAATAAAGCAGGCAAACAAAAGACAAAGAAGGAAAAGACAATTATGAACAAAAAAAAGCAAACAAAAACAAGAGAGAACTGAAATAAAAATGGAAATAAAAAGCAAACTGCAAACTAAATATCAAATCAATCAACAATCTAACAAATTCAATAGTATAACAAGAGAAAAGGAAAAAGAAAACGATAAGCAAACAAACAAACAAACAATCAAAAACAAACAGTAATTTAATAATAATTCAAAAGTAAAGAAAAAAAAATGTAAGAAAAGGTAATAATACACTCATTAAAAACAAAATCTAGAAATATATAATTATAACAAAACAAAAGAACAGAAGATCAAAACTGACAGAAAACACATCAACACACCGAAACAAATAAATAGGACAAACAACAACATACAACATTAACGAGAAACAAAATGCAAGCAAGGTCCCATATCAATATGGAAATTCCCCACATAAATGACAGCAAAACTCAAAATTCAAAATATTAAAAAGAAAACAATAAAGAAAACAAAAAAGAAACAAAAAAAAAGGCATATTATACATATGTTGCGTGTTATACGTCCTGTCATTAAATATTAAAGTGACCAGAAGAAAGATGGAAAAGAATCAGAATCAGAATCAGAATCAGAATCAGAATCAAAAGCACTACTCGTCCTTATATAGCAGAACTAAAAATCGAGGTAACAAAAACCGAAAACAGAGGAAAACAATAGAGAACTAAAAGAACTAAAAGGCCGAACAACAAAAACAAAAAAGCAAAGAACAACAAATAACAGCCACCACCTTAACGCTTAGCTAACTGTAACAGGCAACGAGCCGCACCAATTGAACTTGGAGTACTCAACAATCTAGTAGGACTAGACAACAACTGAGTTTCATCACCATCATTACTATGTTTCTTTCTTAATGAACTCGAAGCAGCGCTGAAAGATTTGGACTTGGCAATAGGTGTGACTAACAGTGATGAGTTATTTTGTAATATGGTTGAATCTGATTCTGTGTGTTGATGATGAGGTTGTGGTGGTAGTAATAATGCGTTGGCATTGCCTGAAAAGGTTTCGCTGGATGGTGATTCAGGTGTGATTGCAGCTGAGTTGATTGCAACTTTTGGGACTGGAGGTAGTTTGGCTTTGAATTGACTATGTGTTGGTCTTGAGAATAAAAACTTTGAAGGGGAAGTTTGGTTTGAGACACGTAAAGGGTTATTATTATTATTGTTGTTGTTGTTGTTTGATGGTTTGGATGAGGTTGATGAGACAGTTTCTGGGGTAGGTAATGACAGATTAAATGAGGTGATGGAAGCAGGGGCAGAGGTACATGAATTTGTTTCTTCTTCCTTAACTGAATTGAAAATCAGCGAAGCTCTCTTTAAGTTAGCACAAGTTGCTCTTTTCTTGACTATATCATCCATGAAACTCACAGATCTTTTAGAATTAATATTAGCAACAGATAACGATCTACCAGCCTTTCTCACTATTTTCTTTTTCTTCAATAACAGAGGAGTTGAAGCGGCTAACAGGTCAGCCATAGCATTACTGTTTTGTTGATGAATTTGAGCGGCTCTTATGTCCAGAGTGATTTTTGAAGGAGTAGCAGCAGGTAACTTCAAATCAATCAATGGCACATCCGTCTGGTTAGTTTTAACTTTATAATAAGCTAATTGTAATTTTAACTTCAAGTTTCTTGCTCTTTCCATCTTTGGAGAGATGACTTGCTTAGTAGTAGTTGATGAAGAGGCTTTAACTTTGGTTATATCGGTATTTGATCTTTTGATGACTTTATTAGTAGTAGAAATGTCCAAAGTTCTTTTGATTGAAGGAGTTGAAGTCTTGAAAGAAGAAGAGTTGATTTCATGATTGGAATTAGAACGAGGAAAGAAGGAAGATTTAGAGAAGCCATTGAAAGATTTTGATTTAGAGTGTTGGTTGATGTTTAAGTTTGAAGTAGACAGAGGAGCCAATGCAATTCTTGAAGAGGTGGTAGTAGCAGACATGGTTAGAGTATATACAAAAATTAGAAATGACGTGAAATGAACAAATGACGGGTTAGTTGAATGCAATTAAAAGAAATAAAGTGAAGTAACAGAAAGGAGTTTAAAAGATAGACTAGAGAAATGAGAAACACAAGTAGAGAACTGCTTTTAAGAAAAGTGAGATAAAGAGGTAATGCAATTAGGAGAGTTAACCTTGTTGTGAAACAAAAGAGTAAGAATAAAGGTAAGAGTAAGAAGAAAACAGGAGAAGTTGTTATGAAGTTGGCCTGGGTGATCAGTTGTTGTTGTTGTTTCCGCATTCGAGTGATTCGCTTCTCTTCACGCACCCGACGTGTTTTGTTTGTTTATGTTTACTAAGGGCCTGATACGGAAGCCACGCAGGGACGGGGGCGCGCAAGCGCGGTTTTGACCTTGTTGAGGAAATTAAAGGCTCTGTTATGATTATAATATATTATTGAAAATCATATTCGCACAGAAATACTTCCTGAAATGGCTACTTCTGGGTCAACCTGCGCGCGGGAGCCGTGTTCTGAGTGCAGACTCCCCTGCAAATCAGCAGACCGTTGTGCTACTATGCATTGGAGCTTACAAGGCGGAATGGAAGTAGAGAGCCAGAACTACTATATAGCCAAATGACACAGAACATTCACGTCCACTCGTATACACAGGTGAAGCAGACTCATCAACAATTCTTCCAGATACGCAGCTGCTCCTTTACCTAAAGGTACTACTTAGGCCCGAATCCTGTCAGCCATCGAACAACCAAAATAAACACGTACTAAAACTGGGTATGCGGCCGGTGCACGGTTTTTGTAACTTTAGCGTGACAGGCACTGACAGCTTTTTCTATGGCGCGTCTGGATCTGGGGCAGGGCAAGGACACATTTCAGTTGACTTAAGGGGTTAAATTAATCGAATACATGGAATTATGACTCTTTAAGGTATAATTGAATATTCAAAACTATATGACAATTGGGGCTATATGGTATAATATAAAATAAAGCACAAATCGATTGACTAAATAAAAAACAGAAATAAAAATAAAAATAAAAATGAAAATGAAAACGAAAATAGTATGAGCGATATTTATAGCAGTAGTCAGTCTCTAAAAATCCATGTCTTCAACCAGTTCCTTTAACTTGGTCAAATACTTACTTGAGATTTCATCTCCATGGCCACTAGCGACTTGCAATAACAATTCGTTTAATGTAGCACTACCCAAAATATCGACATGCTCGGCGGTCTTTGCACCACCTCTAATATCAAACTTATCTGGTTCATGCTTAATCTCAACAATTGTAACATTTGAATTACCAGGATTGTACACATTATGTCCAGGTTGAGCCCATCTATGGCACATTGCATGAGAAATCAAAGAAACTGTACCATCTCCATCCCCTAATCTAACTGCATTCTTAGCTTCGGAATCGATTGTAACGTTGACATGAGCAGTCAACTTCTCTTGCTCCTCATGGTAAACATAGGTTCTTTCAGTTGGATTACCAAAGCCATAGAAACAGTAAACCTTCATATCTGGTGCATTAGGCAATGGGACTTCTAATGGATTGATCCATTTATTGGACATCTTTTCATTGGCCTTTAATTCAGCTTCAGTCTTCGCAATACCAAAGGAGTATTGTTCTTCAACTCTATTAGTCCACCAGTCTGGTCCTTGGCCTAACAAGAAATCAATTGATTCTTCCATAGTCAAGTTTTGGTTAGAATATATACTGGCATCATTGGAAAAGCTTATAAACTTACCAACTGTTTCAGTATTATTGGAGAAAATGTCATCTGGAGAGCCAGCCAAGTTACCCCAAATCAGATCACCACCTTTTGGAATCATACTAGGAACACCGCCAAATGACTTAACCATATCCACTCTCTCCTTCTTAGAAATGAATTTCTCTAATCCTTTCATAGCCAATGGATTCATTTGAATTGTATCTTTCATCTCACCTGAAATCAGCGCTGGAACGGCCTTTGGTGTACCCAATAAACAGTCAGCAATATTAACATAAGCAGCAATATTATCATTAACCCAGGTTGGGCCACCGTTACCGAAATGCTCACCTTCAGCCTCGACCCATTTTAAGAAATAGAATAACACTTGGGTACCCATGGAATGTCCAAACAACACAGCTTTTTCACCATTTAATTTCTTAGCCAATTCAATTTGCGACTTCAACTTACTAAAATATCCATCTCTTCTTTCTAAATCCAAATAAGCTAATCTCCAGTCGTAAGTAGCGCTCAACATAGAGGTCGAATCGTAACCTAACACAGCCAAATTTTGTAAAATCTTACTCCAGATCCAGTACCCAGTAATGAAATAATCCGAAGCTTCAAAACCTTGAGCTGCTCTTAATTTAATTCCCGGGGGGTCCAGACCAGTTTCAGGATCCAACTTTATGTGCTCTAACCAACAAGCTTTATCCAAGATCATTGACTTAATCATGTAAAAGGAACCCCATAATCTCTTTCTGAAATGAGGTTCAGAAGGACAATTTTTCGAACCTTCTAATCCCCAACTTTCAATACCCGTGGAAATAACACCAGGGATCATTAAAACAGGATGTTTAACAGATAAACCTTGTTCTTTCTTTAATAACTTACCAATTGCGAAATCTTCACTTGGATCATGAAATTCCTCGCCGCCTTCAGTTTCATCCAGGAGTTTCTGTAATGAGTCAGGCAACATGTCTTTCAATCCATCAAAATATTCAATCAATGAGTCCATCTTAACGTATTCGTCTGGGATTAAATCATTCTCAACAGCATGTCTCGTACCGAAATATCCAGCTGTGATAATACCAACAACAAATCCAATAATTAAAATCAAGTTTCTGTTCAATGTGAATTTATTTGTTGTATTGATCTTATCGCCAGCTTTAACTTTAACCTCGGCTTTGATTTTGTTTGAATCTTGAGAATCTTGTTCAACATTGGTGTGTGCTTCTATTGTTGCTGATTTACTACCGTCTTCAGAAGGACGAGCCTCATTTGCATCTTTTTTAACCATCTTCAGCTAATAATTTCAAGAATCAATTAATTGCAATCTAAACAGTAGAATGAGTAAATTGAATGAAGGAGGACCAATTGTAGGAAAAGATGAGTGCACTTGAGGTGGTTTTTTGTATAGGCGTGGAAGGTAGAAAGTACTGTATAGATATGTGAGATCTTTAATTTATGAATTTCAGCTTCTTAAGCATCTTAACACATGCCCTCGCGGGTCGGTGCTTTTTTTTTTTTGTGATTCCGATTCCGAATTTCCGATGTTCTACATCCCGAGTGATTCCTCTATCGCTGTTCGCCAAAATTCCAAGATTGCCAAGGAAGCGGCAAGGTAAAGGGCAGAACGGCTCGGTGGAGAATGGAAACATCTTTTTAATCCAATAACATTAGGAATTGTATATAAGAATGAAACGGAAATAGATATATAGTCGTCAAATTTAACTATATTTGTTTCCGAATTCTAATGATCTAGGTATTTCTATAGAAAGTAAAGCGAATTAAACATTAAACCAGGCCTACAACTTTGGAAGTGTTGAATTCATCAACCTGAAAATCCCCACAAGAACTAAAGATATAGTTTTTATCAGGCAGCAAATTACTGAGATAGAGCTGAGTCTCCATTATTTTGCTTTCAAGATCACCAGATTCAATGCGATCAACATGCACTTCTTGCGTTCTGTTTATCAGTAATATTAAAATTCGCACCATTTTCGTAGTTTGGGTTCTTCGCAGGGTATTCCTTGACATTCGGTATGCTTCCATCTTTTAAATAATTCTTAGATAGATTAGAGTAAATGATGTCATCAAAAACTCTGGAAAAATAGTATGGTGAACTATCTATCAGGTGGCCAACTTCAAGTTCAGATGACCCTTTAAAACATAATGAAATTCTAAGTGAAGGGGTCAAAGTTGTCTTACCTGGAAAAGATTATCTTCTTGTATTCTAATATTGCAGGATTAAACAAACGGGTATCAAAGTAAAAATATCGGCATCTCGCTTTATTGTATAACGAACTTGAATAATCGATTGAACTCCTTTCTGCAGGATTCAAGATCAACAACCAAATACCAAGCAATTACTTAATTGAATCATCAATAATACTGGTACCAAGATACGATTCTTATTTGGTAGGAACAAAACAAAATAACCTTTACAAGCACACCTAGCTATAATTAAGTTAGGAAGGTCATCCCAAAAATCTGGTTTGTTTTCCCATCCTTTTCTTACAGGCATCAATTATTTTAAGGTAAGGGTTTCAAAAACGTTTGGCTGAGAAAAATAAAACTCCTTTAACTGTCTCCTACACATTATTCTTTAATTGTGAATGTTTCATGGGATCATCAATAATTGCAGATAAAAAAATAATTAGCGGCTTCTATGACAGATGTTGGAAATTTATTCTCTTCAACTTTATTAGGAATAAAATATAATCTTTTTAAGTAAAGTTCGAATCCCTTTTGTGTCTTACCAAATTCATCAATGTCATCGAAGCAGGGCGCGTAGTTAGTTTGAACATCCAAGGCCATTTAAATAATGATTTAAAAAATGGATTTCTATCTTTTTTCAAAAGCAAATGGTAAAATCAAAAAATTCACCTTTAGAATATCATTTCCAAAGATAAGTTGTGTCACCCACTTCAACACTTACCCTGGTCAGTTTTCTGACTTGTTTTCTCTTGCTCTTTAAAAAGGAGAATATATTAGAGGTATACATTGGAGAGCTAGAACTTCTTCCAGATATAAGAAAATATTGGTAGTGAGTTTTATATCTGGTATTTGAGGATTCATCAAAATATTTGTTATTTTTCTTTTGCAAAACAGAAAACTATCCCACTCGAGTGGGTCGTGCCCAGGGATACTCAAGACGATCGACGCACAGACGCTCCCAAGTCCTCCGAAGAGAAGAAAACCTCTTTAATAGAAGGAACGCAATCACGTAAACAAAGGCGGTCATGGTTTAGACCAGAACGAAAGGACACATAAACCTGCCAATTCCTCTTTTTGTGATCAAGAATGGCCTCTCTCAGCATGAAAACTCCAATAAGAGTGTCCGAAGACAGTACTGCCCAGCAAGAGAACCTTAAGAGATCTCCAACCACTCCACTGTCTCCGTCAATAAACAGAAACAACATAATTAGAAGAAAGTTAGACCCTTCGTTAGCTGGACTAAAGCAAAATAAGTTGGTTGAAAATACATTACTTAATCCGTCTTTGGTTCTCAAGACAACCACTGTTTCTACTATTGCTTCACAGCATAACAGTTCTATTCATAATAACAACAACAACAAGTCTGACATTTATCAAGACTTACCTAAAAGTGATATCCCTATTGAAAACACCACTATGACCACAGTGATTGATATACAAAAACTGAAGCAGCACTGGATATTGAAGAAAAGATATCAAAAGGTGAAAGCTAATATGGAATTCCTTGAGATTGAAAGAGATATTGAAATGGAATTTAGATCAGCTCAGTATCAACATAGTTAAGGGTGGTTTCAGTAATACAGAGAACTGGGTTTTACGCGTTCTGTTAGTAATTTAGCTTTCTCTTACTTCAGATTAGCTTGCTTCGGATTAGGTTTATATAGATATTTTGCATTGTATATTATAATATAGCTATTTTCACTGGTGGCGAACTCGAAATAACTTAACGTGTAGTCTTATCGCTCTCAAGCTTGAAAAGGGAGCTGGGTCATTTCCCATTTCCCATTTCCCATTTCTCAAGTTCCTCTCCGTTTTATTTTCCCATTTACAATATCTTCTTGCTTTTCAATTAGCAACAACTACAATGACTGAAACTGAAATAGAAGCTTCTAATATAGAAGCTAAAACTGCCTCCCCTCAAACAGAATTAACTGAATCTGAAAAGTTGTTAGCTAAGTTGCTATCAGAGCTTGATCCCTCTCTGATTCAAAACAACACAATGAAGCAATTCTTAACTAAACAAGATGAATTCCCTTTAGACTTTGGTAAGATTACTATCTTAGATAAGATTCCAACCTATAATTGGGAAATCTTATCTGTTGCTTTTGAAAGTATCTATAATGATTACACCAATGAAATGAAAGGGATAATTAAGCAATTTGAAGAAATCGACTTTGTATGTATTACTTGAACTAGTTTAAACTAATTTGTGACTGCTATAGCACTAACTAATTATAATCAACACTAACTAACACCGATAAACAATTTTAATCAATTATTTTAGAAAAGATCAATATGGCAGGAATCAGCTCACAGAATTGACGGCGAACGATCAACTAAACGATTCAGTAGCATTGAACATTGGATAAGCAACTCTGAAGGTTATATGGAAACACTAAGACAGGACTTGTTATCTTCCGTTGATGTTATTAAGACCACTCTGTACAAGTTTCCTGGTCCTGCGGGTGAGCAACACCCTGGTGAAGGTGTTAATGGCGATAACGATGGGGATGCTGCTTCTGTGATTGGCGAGGTTGTCGAAGGCACTTCTGCTACTGCTGCTAGGGATCTGGCTGGTGATGAAAAGGAGAAAGAGAAAGAGCAAAGTGATAGCTCGTTAAGAATGGTCAGTGGGATCGAAGACAGTATCTCCGTGGGCGAAGACGATGGCTCCACCTAGATGAACCGCAGACCCAGAGAAGCTTCTTGTGTATCTACTTCATTTCATTAATCTGACTTCTTCTTCTCTACATCTTTTCTTTATCGCTGTGTATTCCTGCTTAATTCTAACCCAGGTCACAGCCCATTGCTCTCTTTATAGCCTTTTCTAATAGAACAGCGTTGTAGGCTCAGCTGAAGCTTACCTGAACTCAATTATTTTCTACTCCAGGCCATCTGGTACGATTAACAGCATATTACCCAACAGCTCCTCTCTATTAAGCAACAGGGTACAACAAGGTAGCACCTTTTATACAACTACAGTCGATTCGCCATCCATTTACTTGTCTCTTCTTGATGCTGAATTAGTCGAATCTTTTTGACTCGTTTATTTCTTATCTTTTCTTATCTACAACAACCTCAAATTTAGTTGAACATTCAACAATGTCTACTACGATGGAGTTCAACTTAAACTTGCTCTCTAGAATAGACTTGCTCCATGACTACCTAAGAGGTATATTATGGACTATATTCTTCACTAGGCTCTTTGGCTCACTTATACCACTACATAACTCCAACTTCCTTGATGTGGCTTACCCAACTGCCGATTACCCTGATTTAGATGAACTGATAGAATCTAAAATCAATAGTATTATCAATGAATTATCCAAGCCTCAACAACGATATCAAGAACAACAAGATACCAGTAGACCAACTACTCCGGGATCAGATTCAGACCCAGGCTCACGATCAAATAAAATTGAAGAGGAACCATTGATTTATAAATGTGTCATAGTTATTAAATTTTATAAAAAATCAGTTGTAGTTCAAGCTTCAAACCCACATTCGATATCTTCTTCAACTTCTTCATTTGTGTTACAAAGTCCTCATTCCTATCCAACCAGAAACAATCAATTAAAATACTCAAACTGCTGGGAGAAATGGCAATTGAAGTTGAGCATCTTAAATGCAACACCGGATTCTAACCAATTACCATCATCAAACAAACAGACTCCTGAAAAAATTAATTCTAAATTATCCGATTTAAGCATTAAAGAAAGGTTTGATTTTTTTCAAGGTGATTTTGAAAAAAATATGTTCCAAATAATTGATTACGTGGATGAAAATAAATCGCATATCCCGGGGATCCAATCTACGTCGATAGCTCCTTTCCCTTATGTTATACTGTTTGGATTGAATACATTAGATCCCAATTCTTTAAATACTTCATTTCAAAATCTTGAAGAGAACAGTGATTCTCCTGGCAGCAGATCATCGCCAAATGTGTATAGAACTAACACTGGTGATGCAAGTCAAGAAAGCTTAGAATATATTACTACAACTGAGGCCGGTGATGTTATTATGAGTTCTTCAGGTAGTCAACATGGGGGCATCGGCCAAGGTCAAAGTAGACCAATTGCTCCTGGTGAAGACTTACTTAGGAATGGGTATAAATTCTTTAAGAAATTTCTTGAGTGAAAAAAGATCTTTGAATTAAATTTGAGTTCAGTTACTGGTATCTTTTTTATAGTTTTACTTTTTTTGTTGCTTTTGATTCCTTATTTATTTTAGTTTACGGATCAATCATATAACTTTGCTACTAGTTTTTTCCTTTTACATTATTTAACGTTCAAGACAGCTTCTATCATTCTGGTATATTTATCTGTTGATGCTAGCTTACAAAAAAAAAAAAACCAGAAAAAAGACTACATTGAATTTATTGGCGTTTTTTTTTTATTTCTCCCTTGCTTTTACCCTGTTTCTTCTACTCTTATTACGTATTTTTAATTATTTTCAGTCTCTTTTTAATGATATAATATAAATTATTACAATTTCCAAAAACAAATGAACAAGAGATAGGAAAACCACCTGATTAATTCCCAAAGTTACCCAAAACATAAAAAACAATAAATCACAACTTCAATTCACTTCTCATTTTAGAAGGACCGTTAACCAAAATGCAAGCCCCTTTATAAACTAATCCTTGATTCTCATAAGTCAATCCAAACTTCTCATTACAGAATTGAATAACATAATCATCATATGAGCCAGGCTGAAACCAGATAGCCTTAACCATACCATCTTTACCAGTTGATTTTAAATGATTATATAATGATGATAAAACGTTTAGACTGACAGTAGGTGGTGTAATCACACTTATACTAAATCCATCAAAATTTGTCGATGTTGGTGAGTATTTATCAATAACTTCATTTGGTGTTTTGTAGCATTTTATATTGTAGATTTCTGGAACTGTAGGATTAATAGGAAACACTGGCACTGTAGAGTCGAATCCGGGGTTCTGGCCACTAGGTAGGTTGTTCAGGTACCATTTCAACACTCTGTTTCCAAACTTTGTTGGATTATTTGAAGCACCTAGTACAACATAGAGTCTTTCAGCAGTAAAAAATGATGTTCTGGACATAATTTAGAATTAAGAGGAAATAAGTTGGGGGAAAAAGAGACAAACTCGGTGTCATTTGACTAGCCTAGCGGAAATTTGATTGACCGACTCGAAGATTAAGAAGATTTTGAGAAGCAGTTAATCAGTATGACTACTTGTAATAATTACCCAGAAATAACCCCAGCCCCGCCGAAATTTCCTTATTAGAACAATCAATACATTTTTAAGCTGGATTAATACAATTTGCTGAAAGATCGTATGTCTAAACGGAACAGCATAGAGCCAAACCAGCCAGAAACTGGAACTCAAGGCAACAACAACTCCAACAGTATCCGGCCTTTAGTTCACATTAACAGGCCATTAGCTTCAAAACATCAAATTTCGCCTAATCCAGTTCAACAACGAAACTTAGAAGTACAGAGAAATACTCAACATGTCACATCTAAGATTTTAGGTCATGATATAACTGCACCTCCGTCAGATCCAAATTCAAGAAGTTCATCAGGTGGTAATTCAGCTTCAAAGGAGAAAAGAAGTAAGGCCTGTACAAATTGCAGAAGATCAAAAGTGAAATGTATCAAATTAAATGATGATGAAGTTTGCAAACGTTGTAAAGCTCAACATATGAACTGTGTTTATGAATATAAAATTGCAAGTTATAAAGTTGTTGGAAGTGGTTCCAATTCACCTAATATTCCTAAATCTTTTCCAAATATTAAGAGTAATGTTTCTACTCCAACTAGTTCCACTCTGGTTCATGTTAGACCTGGACTGGTACATAGTTCAAGTTCTACCAACAGTGGTACTCAAGTGAAATCATCCTTATCTAATTTACTCAACCCTATTGAACAACCAAAACGACCAAATAGCAATACTGAAATTATTTCAAGACAAATTGCAATACGCCAAAACGATGATGACATAAACATAAACCAAAACTGGAAGAATACAGTGGAAGATAGATTACAAGATTTTGATTCAAAATTAGGGAGTATATTAAACTTACTTCAGGAGCAACGAAGAGATGTGGAAATTAATAACCATCATGCGAATATTGGTTACAGTTCTGCTTCTTCTGTTACTAATTCAAGACCTGGTTTGAGTAGAGGAGGAAGCTCAAGCTCTGATAGTGATAATATATCAGGAAAAAGATCAATAATGAATGATAGCATTTCTCATACCTCTAAAAGAATAAAAATTGCTGATGATGATCTAGAATCTCATGGTTCAACTACAACTTCAACTTCTAGAATGCAATCTCCATTACACGAAGGTAACACTTCTGGAACTGAAACTCCTGTATCTGGCTTGATATTAGATGATATACTTACAAGAGAAGAAGCCCAAGAATTATTTAACTTTTTCGACTCTAACATTTCATCACAATTATTTGGCTTTAATATAACACATTATAAAATTGAAGATATTTGGAATAATTGTCCTTTATTAGTGGCTACAATTTGTGCTATTGCATCAATTCATCATTCTGATTATAGCCATCTGTTTATTAAATTAGAAATGCTGATACACTCGTTAAGTCAAGAAATATTATTTAGATACCCAACTGATGAAATAGAGGGATTCAATACAGTTTTAGCATTATGCTTTTGTGGCTTTTGGTTCCAGCAAGGGCAGATGTTCACAGGGTTAGCTCTACAATTAGCCAAGACCTTTAATTTAAATTCAATGAGACAAACTGCACCAACAGCCAAGAAATCTGGAGTTTCCACAAAAGATAGATTGAAATTGTGGTATCTTTTGTATATTCTAGATGGCCAGCAATCTTTAGTATTTAATAGACAGCCATTGGTTAATTCACAAGACCCAACTATTAAAAATCCAAGAACCTTGTTGCTTGGTTCACCAACATTAAATGTTATCTCTCCCATATTATCTGTGCCTCCAAATGCAACATCATCCACTCCTAAGATAACAGCAGCAAAAGACCTCGAAGAAGAACAAGAAGAAGAACAAGAAGAAGACAACGAAGAAAACAAAGTTTCTAAACCGGGAGAGTTATCTCAAGCCAATTTCTCTGATCTTAGATTAGTTTCTCAAGTTGAATATAATCAAGCCATATCAAATGTGTTTGATGGCGAAGCGTGGGATTTACTGACACCTGCTTCGTTTGGGCTACCGTTTAAAACAAACTTGGAATTAGACAAATGGATGGTCCAATGGACTGTTTTATTGTCTCCTTTTAATCATAATCCTATTTGGTCATCTAAATCCACTTTAATTTACTATAATTTTGCTAAAATGCATATTAATTCAAGGGCAGTTAGGGAATCACACATGGATGGTAATGAGTTGCCCACTTTGAATGATGGACAAATTGAAGAGATTTTTGAAGTCGGCCAAGAAGAAGAATATTCCAAAACCAAAGCTCAAACCGAAGTTGAAACCGCCACTAGAACAACGACTACGACTATGAACGGTAAAAATACGGATGAGGATGAATTTGATACGGATGATGAGTACCAAGAAGAGGATGTTTCCATAGAATTAAGAAAAGAAATGTCACCAATTGAATCTAAGAAAGTTTCATCCGAACTGGCTTTGTCTGCAGCAGAGACGGTTCTGAACATAGTTTTAAATGATCCGGATATTTTAGCTGCTCTGAAATACGTTCCGATCCACATACATATCATGCTATATTATGCTGCTTTGTTGGTTTTGAATCCACCATCTTATATGAAAACAGATAGAGCAAAATCATTTTTAGATTCGATTCAATCAATTAAGTTAGTTAAAAAATTAAGAAGTATAGTTAAAGAAAATTCACCTATTGATAGAGGATTTTCAAGTAAATTAGTGGATAGTTTGAATGGAATACTTACTGAGAAGGCAATTTCATTGAAAACTGAAATTGAAAATGATGGTTTTAATCCTGAATTATTGAAGACTTTAGATGAAGAAATGAAAACTGACAATAGCGAGACTGGTAATTATTCAACTGATAACAAAAAGAAGCAAAAGATTTCTGCTTGGCCCGGCTATGATCATGGCCACCCAAGTGCTAAGAGTAAAAAGAAGACTGGCAAATGATCTTTGTAGAGATGCTTCGTTTAATTACTTTTACATTTTATTTATTTTATTTGGTTCTTGCGTAGTGTATTTATATTTTTTTAAGTTTTATAAATTTTGCTGTACTATTTTAATAACTGTTTTTCTTTTAATAATTAAGTTTAGAAAACATGAAAGTAATGCAAAGTGAACTAAGTATAAGACCAAAAAAATAATCTAAGCAGTCAAGAAAGGATCTGGCGAAGAACAAAAGAAAATTAAAAATACAAGCAAGATAATTAAAGAGATTTTATACAGAAGGTAAGCGATAGCAAAGAGAGCAACATGTGTTTGTTTTGAAACAAAAGATGAAAACAAAAAAACACTATGATTTTTGAAAGAAGCCCCAAACACAGGGGCACAGTGAATCAGCTGATCCTTTTGGTAATAAACCGAGATAAAAAAAAATAAATACAAAACACAGATAAGCAATGACTAAGAAAAACTTGAACTAAGACCAACTATCTAATCTTCAAGATCATTACCTATGGTCTGACGCTGTTCTTTCCTTTGGATTCTCATTAGATACATTTGAGCAGCTTTTTGTTGAGAAGCTTGCTTTCTACTATCCAAACCACAAGCAACAACCTTACGAGCACCAACCTTATCATCAACATAAATCAGTTCAGTTAAAAATTCGCCACTTTCAAGTTCCATTGTATTATATTCAGCCTTGACGAAATTTTTAGCAAACATAGCATAAACGGTGTTGCGTGAATTCATGTTTAATTCAGCAGCATCCAGCAAAACTCTTTTTCCGATAATCTTAGTTCCATTTTTCAATTTAAACTGTAACTTTTTACCAATTGAATCACTTAAACCTTCAATTATAGAGTTTGGGATTTTATTCAGTGGAATGCCGGCTTCTTCTCTAGCCAATGATTCAGAAAGAGTTTCTAAATAGTCAGGTGGAACAAAAGGATGCGTGCTAACAATACAATCCAGTTGCTTACCATTTTCGTAATCTTGAGGCATTTGACTCTCGTATTTAATTCTTAATGGATCAGTAAAAAATTGGAAACTGTATGGGTTTTTAATGGCATCCATAGCAGCTCTGGATTCAGAATCCTTCTTTTTATCACCGATACCATAACCTAAAATCTCATCACCAACTCTAACACAAGAAACAAATTTGGAATCGTGAGAAGCAGTGTGATAATTAGGTTTATAACAGGGATCGATCATTAAATGAAGCTCTTGCTTAGCATTTTTATCAATATCTAAAACCGACTTAGCTTTAGTCTTAGCATCATAAATGTTATTAGCAGCCAAAGATTCAATCCATTCTTTAGCATACAGATAGCCTTTTATCGCATTATCCATATCAGTCCTACCATCACGAGTCTCCATAAGATAATATTCAACAATGGCACCCATATAAGCTTCAAAAACGTCTGAGTAAACCTTACCATCACCAATATCGGCAATTTGGTCAGAGAAATTCTTTTTCAATTGTTGATCAAACTTATATTCTTTAGCCCATTTTAGAATTGTTTTATTTGAAACGATCTTGGACTTTAAGAATGATAATTGGCCTTCTGAATAGTCAGGAAATAGTTCATAACAAATTAAAGCAGTAATAAAATTCAAGAAGGAATCACCTAAGAATTCTAATCTTTCGTTATGTTTAGTTAATTTAATATCTTCAGGAATGTTTATGTTGTTGACAAATGAGGCATGAGTGAAAACTCTTTCTAAAATTGCTGGATTCGGAATAGGTGGTAAAGGAGGTAATGGAACCTGATCTTGGGAGCCTTCGGTGTTTCTGATACGAACCATAATATTATCATGGACAGGTTTGGAGAGTGGTACATTGGGTGAAGCTTTCTCAGAATCGTTACGCACAGTTGGAATATTAATTGAGACTTTCTTTGGTTCAGCAGGAGTTGTTTTTTTAGGTGTAGTTGCAGCTGGTGTCTTAACAGAAGCATCCAGCAAAGCAGCTTCAAAATCTTTTGACTGTTTGTTAGAATTCAAGAATAAATCTAAAATCGGTAATTTGTCATTTCTGTGTAATTCTCTAATGCTGACTGCTAATAAAAAATCAGGATCGTTGAAATCAATTGATTTAGTTTTATTAGCTGTTTCACCATCAGTGATTAAGTTTAAGAATGAACTGCTTGCTGGATCTGTCAAAACATCCATTAACTTCTTATCTGGTGCATATTGCAAAATGATATTTAATGAGTTTCTTAGATCGGCTGTAGCTTGCTTGATCTTACTGAAAGCTGGAGCTATACCGGACATGACGTGGTATTTAAATTAAACCAGATGAAAAATAGATATTTGGAGAATGTGTTAAGTATACCTTCTTGGACGATGCAATAATTCTTCCACTAACAAAAGAAAATATCCTAAGAAGAGTAAACAAAGATGGTAATCCAGTAGCTTGAATCAGAGTCAATTGGTCAGTTGGTGTGATTTCAGAACAATTTCTTGTAAGAAACCTGTGTCAAAACTAGGAGTGTTTCTCTGAGGTCAGTTATAGCAGATCAGATTCCTAATATGGTGCACGGGTGCTCAAATATAGAACATCCGAATATAAGCGAAAACAATTACGGTGGGTATCCCTTCTCTTCTTCATTAGTTCTAAAAAAAAGATATTAACACATCTATAATATTTTATTTGAATGGGCTATGAAATAAATTGTGATCTATCATTATGGTCAATAAATAGAAATAAAAATAAAAGAGATAATACACAAGAAAAGAAATATAAAAAAAATTAAATCTAATCTAGCCAGCTTTCCTTAGGATTTTTAGGATATTTAACCTTATAAATCCCATGAATGTTTGGGAATGCATCCGACTTTCTAAGAACGATACTTCTTGAAGCCGTGACTTTACCTTTAATTAAATTAGAATCAAACAGAGCAATCAACACATTATCAACTAAATCATCAGCCATCTCAGGTTTATCACTAATCAAATAAAACCATCTACTAGAACCACCATATTTTACATAAGCTTGAGCTTGATTAAATGATAAAGTTAAAGCACATTTAACACTATTGAATTTCAACGTGCCTGTTTTTTTGTACACTTTCAATAACAGGTTTCTAATAACTAAAATCCTAACTCTTTGTAAAAACCCAATTAAAATTCCCAAATGTAAGAAATAATCTTCGCTAGATTCTACGGTTTGAGTAAAATTGAAAAGATCACCCTGCTTATAATAATGAATCAAAGGTTCATATAATTCAATTAATGTTAATCCAACTTGATTGTTTCGTAATTTATTTTTCAAGTAATTCAGATTTGCAACTTTACCCACCACCAATCCACAAGGTACAAGGTATTTACAAATTTTAATCAACATATCTAAACTAACATTTGAAGGACAATTTTCAAAACACCAGTCAAAATGATGATAAGCTAAATTAAAATTACTTTGTAATAAATAAAATTTGCCCAAGATAAATCTATACTGAACCAACATCTTTCTTGAAATTAATGATTTATCCAATTGTAATATATTAACATTTGCAAAAACATTGTTACATAACATTGCAGAATCAATTTCGATATAAGTGTTACATAGGGTGATAGTGACATAAATCAACACTGAAATCTTATATTTATTTGAAGGAACGTTTAAATCCGGATCACTTCTTAAATTATTCAAAGTTTTAAGTAATAAGGTAGAAACATAAGATAGTCGTGGGAAATCACTAGTTCTATTATTAACCTTCATCAATTTTGTATCAACCAATTTAGTCAATGGAACGATAGTTTTAGTAGTTTGCATGACCAAAGACAGCAAGTTGGAATTAAATTGTAGATTATTTAAGGCAATACTTAAGCATTCATAAAAATCAATCAGTAAATCAATTGATTCAAGTAATGACCAAGGATTGAAATCTCTCACAAAAATCAAATATTTATGAACCAAATTCTCAAATGTTATCCAATCATTATTAAACAACTTTGCATTTTCTATCTCTTGCATTATTTGCTTGTCTGACAATGATTGTAATGAGACTTGTAATTGAGCCATATGTGAAGTGGCCTTCACTGGATTAATTGAGAGTATGGAGTCTAGTTTTTTGCTCTGGATGGCTCTTTTGAGGTCATTCAAATATTCATTTATCATGTATTGTGACGGCATCACGGATTACCCTGATAGTTGTGTGTTAAGCAGTGTTTATTAAGTAGAGCTGAAGTAGTGTTTACACTAAATCGAAATAATTTGTAAATTGTGAGTGAACGCATCTCGCAAGATCGAAGTATAAAATGTTTTTCGAATTAAACGATAACCTACTTTTTTAACTCGAAAACTCATTGCAGGTACCAGGCACAAAAAAATACACAAAGGGACAATGGACGTTACTCAAAGAAGAAGAGGTGGAAGTTCCAGATCCAATCCAAGAAGACAAAGACCTACCGTGAAGAAAGAGGAAGGCAGTAATCCAAAGCCTGCGCTAAATCCAAATCAACAACATCAACAGCAAGCAGCTAACCCAGAAAACAAGAAGTCAAACAGACATAGAAAGAGGGGACAGGGTAAAGGAAGACCCAAAAGAGACATTGTTATTTATACAGATAAATTGGTAGTTAGAAGACTACCCCCAAGCCTGTCGGAGGCTGATTTTAAAGAGAGTATAAAAGAATTCTTTGAATCAGGTCAAATTGTTTCTCATTATTATGTGTTAGGCCACTATTCATATCAGCCATTTGCTGAACCCACTAATTCAAGATGCTATTTATTATTTAAAGATGAGAACTGTATGAAAGAGTGCGCTGCGTTAGTTAAAACTTTAACATTCAAGAACTCTTCAGTTATCCAAATTACCCCAACTGAAGAACCAGAAAAGAAAGATGAGACATCCGAAGAAAATAAGCCAACGAATGATCCAAATCATATGGATAAGGAAAAGTTATCAATTACATTTACAGCAACTGTTGAAAAAGCATTGTATAATAAGATGGATTATCCACCTAAAAGCATTAGATTATCAGAAGCTAATGGATCTATTGTCAATAATCCAGTTTTTCTTAAATTTTTACAATTCAATGGCCCAGGTAGCGCTAAGAAAGATTCTAAGGATGTTCCAACTAGCTATATTGAGGCTGTTATGCAAGATTTGAAAGAAGAATCAAAGAAAGAAGCACGGGCTAAAAAATTAAAAGAGAAGGAGAGATTATTAGAAGAAAAGAGGATAGCTAAAGAAAAACTCAAAGAAGATAAGAAAGCTAAAAAGAAAGCGGAAAAGAGAGCTAACAAGAAGGCTAAATTACTAGCTGAAAAGGCTGCCAAAAAAGCTGGACATGGTACAACTGGTGCTGTTGATAAGAAAGAAGACAAGCCAAAAGAAGATAAACCTAAGGAAAAGAAAGTCAAAAAGAAGAGAGAAAGAAAGCTTAAGGATCCTGCCAGAGCAGTTGAAGGGTCCAGTTCTGGTACTAACCCAACCCCAAGTCCCACGAAAAAGCTTGCTTCCAAAAAGAAGCCCGCGGCCACAGTTCCATCTGGTTCAACTGCTTCCAGAACAAGAGAACAACCACAAGCTAGACGTCTACAACCACCAGAACAGCAACCAAAGCAGCAACAAAGGGCCCAACCATCTCAGGGTACCCCAGCTACTCCAAATCCTAACCCACAACAACCAAAAAGAAAAATTCTTTTAAAAAGAAGACCTGATAATGCACCACAATAATAAAACTTGCAGTGAGTTACAAATAATCAAAGCCACTTTCAAATGGGTATGCTCTAACTATGCTTTTTACTTTATTTTTTATTTCTAGTCTTATTTTTATATATATGTTCCTTTACTAATCCTCTACATACTTTGTTTTAGTTACAAGAATATTCATCCTTACCATTTACAAAGAAACTGACGTTTAACCAATTCTTAAACCCATGCGTCCTAAATGAATCGTTGTTGTGTTTGCTTGGTGTCCAACCAATTGAAGATTTAGAAGTTCGAAAAAAATATGATCCTAATGCTGTACAATCCGGGTCATCACTAGAAAATGAAGATACTCAATTAAATTATTATACTGTATTGAAAGATTATTTAGTGACATCATTCAGTGGTGCTAAATCAGTTGATGATTATCTTGAATCATTCAAACCTAAAACCCTAGATAATTTATTCAAGCACGGAGCTCCTTTAGCATTGCCAAGACAACAAGTGATTATTAATTCATCAGACAACATTGAAGGGCAACTACGACAACCGCCACCTTTAGACCCAAGCAACTCAAATGATGAAAGTAATAAAAAAAATGATGAAGATTACATGTACAGTGAAATCCCATTGAATATCCAATCAGTAGAAGTAATTGAACAAATATACGTCTTGTGCTGTCTATTATTGGTTACATCGGTCAGATCCAAAAATCGAGCTTGGGCGATTACTAATATGAACTATTTACCATTTGAATACAAGAAGATTCTAGAGCCATTTAATATATCCTCTCGTGTAGAAGAAAAAAGTGATGATTCCTCTTCCTATTCCTCCTATTCAGATGACGATGAATATGGCCACGACAAGAGGAGAATAAGAAAAAAAGACATGAAGTTATTATCAGAATACATCAATTCCCAGAAAGAGAAATTGAAATTACTAGAAGTGAATAAAATCCAACTCGAAAATGAATTAAAGAAATTGAAAAATGAACAAGAGGAATTGAAAGATGAGTTGAATGATAAAATTATGATTATTGATGATTTAAAGAAACTCAAGCTACAAAAGATACCTAAGAAGAGTAAAGCTGCCAGCGATGAATTGTGTGCTTTTGAGTTGAGTTTGATGGAAGGGGTTTCGAGGTTGTTTACCGATGAAGTGAGTACAAAGGGTGCTGGAACTGTTGTAAGTGGTTATCCAGGTGGAAGTATCGTTAGTGGTTATCCTGGTATTGGTCCTTAAGTGTTTAACTTATTTTTTTATGTTTTTACCATGTATAGGTTTTTAATGATTTGAATTAATTGATATATTAAAAGTTTGTGAGTTATAAAATAAGACGAAAGAAAGGGCGACAAAATGAAAGAGAAAACAAAATCCAAATCAAGAAAAACTAGAAATATAATTGGCAATATAACACATTGATAAAAAAATCATTTTAATAATTATAGCATCTAATTAGAAGTACCGAAGCATAATAATAAACGTACAATCAACTAAAAAAGAGCATCTAAAGCACAACAAGCACACAAAGCGGCCAAACAACCCATGTAACAACCACTGTTGTTACCCTTTTGCTGAGGTTGTTGTTGGACGTATACCGGTTGTGGTTGTTGCTGATAGTAGCCTTGCTGTTGGTACTGTTGTGGAGGAGGTTGCTGATAGTAGCCTTGTTGCGGTTGTTGTTGGTAAGACATTCCTCTATTATCTTGTTGGTATTGTGGTTGACCTTGATTGTAGTAGTCGGCGGCAGCACCTTGCTTGTACTGTTGAGGAGGAGGGCCAGAAGGGGCCTTTATAGTGTTAGCTGTTAGTATTCTATGTTCTGTTTTAGGTTAGCCTCAGCCATGGTCATCGGCACAGCAATTATCGGCGGTGACGAGGCGGTGATGGCGGATGACGATGACCATTGAGCCTGGAATGGAGCTGGAGGTATTTGTGGAGATACGTACTTGGTAGGACATAACTAATGGTAGTGAAGTTCGTAGCGGTGGAATTACAACTGGGTGAGAGTAGGAAGTGGTGGTTGTACTGGTGAAAGAGTTGCAAATGGTTTCACTGGTTGAGCAAAAATCACGACGGCTATCTGCCGACAATCATAAGGGCATTCGACGGTCTAGAGGCGCATCGACAATTGTATCTGTGTACGGGTGTGGTTATGGTTGGACCCTGAATCAGCGAATAAGTAGATCTATTTTTAAGTTCACTAACAGATAACATTTTGTTACATTAATCGACAGCCTAAAGGATAACAAAGGAAATAAAACAAAAGCAAATTACACAATCTAATACAGCATCTTCTTACCAAATTTAACACAGATAACTCTAACCAAATCACTACCTCCTTTAATCTTGGCATCTCCAGAGATACATTCAACTAGTAAAGGATACAAGATACTCAATTTAGAATACAGCTCACTATCGTCACTGCCACCACCCCCACTTTCGAAAATATCTAATAAACCTTGTAAAACAATCTTAATCTCCACTTGTTGGATTCTTGGAATTGGTTCTTTATTTAACAATTTCGAATCACTTAAATACTTTCTTAAGACAAAGCAACAACGAGAAACAAAGTAAGGCAACGATTTCTCGGCCAACGTATTATTATGGGAACCAACAGATGACAACTGGATTAAATCACTCAAACAAGCTTTGGAAATCTTCAATCGTGGAACAGGTTCAATCGACTTGGTTGATCCATAACTGTCATCAAACTTAAAATGTGCCAATTTGTCAGAAACTTCTAATGGTGATATAGATGATTCTAAAATGAAATTCTCCGTATCGTCTAACTTATACAAAAATGAGGAGGTCCATATTAAAACTATGAATTCTTCGACTATATCATAGCCACTACCGCTAACACTTTCTGGAATTGTATTAGGGTTACTTAACAATGGAACTAAGTTATTTTTGACTTCTTGGTAATGCTTTAAATCGAATTCTTCAAATTCAGGTGAATTATCAGGAGTATAAATGAAACAAGCCTTGAAGACTTCTAGAATCAATGGCCATATCTGTTGTATTATTTCAGGTTTCACAGCTTGTCTCTGAACTGGATGCTCAATTAGTTTGCAAACTCTGGTAGTTAAATTAACAACCGTATCAAAACTCTCCATCCATAGGTAAGCTCTATCTGGCTTCTTGAAATCATTCTTTAAAGTTGATGGTTCCAATAATGCTTTAAAGACTTTCAACAAGCATTTGTCATTCAAATATGGTGTTAAATCATCAATTGTATCCAGTCTATTCTTTAGTAAACTGATTGATTCATAACTTGCTGCAATGAAAGTTGGAATTCTAATACCTCTATCACCAAGTTTCTTTTCAATCAATCCTCTAGTTGAAAAAGGTAATGTAACAATCAAATTCAATTGTTGAATCAGTAAGGATTTATATTTAGGATCATCAAAATCTAAACTGGATAAATTCTTAACAACTTGTTTTTGCAACTCAGTGCATCTAATATCATCACGTTGATTGTTAATTAACACTGGATATCTAATACATGTATTAAAGATTGTTAGCATTTTTTCAAATTTACCTAGTGTTAAAATGGGTTTGAGTAATTTAAACAACGGTTCAAATGAACTGACAAAAGCAGATAATGATTCTTGATATAACATATCATTAGATAAATTATACGAAATTTGGAATCCGACCCAGAAATTGTAAAACTCTTCAATAATTTCATTTGGAATAATAGCGCCCTCTTCTTTCTTAGTAACAAAATGTTGTAAGACGCCACCGTAGGCTTTCAAAATATGCAAATTTAATTCAATCCAGTTAAATTCTAAATTAGACATGGCACTCATGTACCCGATCAAACTCTTCCAGAATGAAACCATATTGCTTCTCTCATTGTCGTCTTGTTCAAAATCCAATAAATATTGGGTAAACAATTTACTAATCCCATTAATCACGTGTGTATAACTTTCAATCCATTCTTTTTGTTCATTCTGAGAAGACTCAGAGATACGTGAATTTGGCTTAATTTCCATAATAACAGGTTTTAAAACAATTCTATAGATTAAAATCCATGATGGACACTGACTGCCATAACTATTCAAGACATTGAAAAAAGTCATAATTGATCCATTTCTAACTTGCGTTCGAATATCATTTGTAGTTTGAGCCAATTTTAAAATTAAATAAAGTAGTAAACATTCATAGAAATCAGTGTCTTTACCATTCAATTTTTCTTCTGGTGAGTTGATAACTTGAATTAATTCATCTTCAGAATGAATCATATCTTCAATAAATATATTAGAATTACGGGTTCCATCTGTAACATCAATTTTCTCTTTTAAATAATCACTAATCAACCAGAAATAACTAACAGAATTAAAAGAAATATTCAGGTCAAACTTTTGACTAACGTAATTATACAAAGTATCGATAATAACACTGATTTGGGTCATTGGAATACTTTGTAGAATCTCATCAAGAATAACTTTCATAGTTTCAAAAGAACATCTTAACACTGAAGTAATTGTATCATTCAAAGATTTTTTCGAAAATAATGAAGCATCTGCATTTTTAATAAACTCGAAGGGAGAATTTAGCATAGACGTAACAACATTCCAATTACTTTGAATAACTGTGCCAAATCTATCTATTATACCTTTTAAGGTATTTAACGATTGTAAATTCATTTCAACTTCACAATCCATAATCAATTGTTCGTTTGAAGTGGGTAAGTTACTTAACGACATAAGGAAATCATATAGTGAGTGTAATACTTTATATTCAACAATCTCTCTTGTTCTTTCGTATGATTCGGATGCTGAATTCTGTTGTTCAGAGAGAGCTTGGTTGAAGCCTGAATTAGCTGTTGCATTGACAATTGTGTCAAAGCTTCTAGTTGATAATAGACGTGTATCATCATCTAATGATCTATCACAAGACCAAGCTATATAACTCTTTGTGACATATTCCCAATTTTTATCATCGGCAATTAAAAATTTCAGAGGATTGATTTCACAAATGTCAGTTAATTTATTCATATAAAAGTCTTTATTATAGATGCAAGGCTCTAATGCCCCTGTTGTATTTAAAGGTTCATGGCTGTATGATTCTGGATTACTTAAAGAAGACTTCAAAACTTTTTCAGATAATTCATGAATTGAAGTGATAACTTGATGGAAAACTTCAGTCGGTTGAGTATTAATACCTTCAGTAAATCTATTCAATGAGGTTTCAAATGATTTTAAATCAGAATTATTCAAAAATGGGGACATTGGAGGAATATCTTTAGTGTTGATTCCAGAAGGTCCGTCAATAAAATAACTTATCCATTGCAGTGTAATTAAAATAATTTTCCAATCCTCCTCAAGGATACCAGCTAACGAAATTCCTAAACTGATCAACACTCTGAAACATAAAGTTTGCCTAGAATTAACATTTCTTGTGTATAATTGGACAGAAGTAGCAGCAGTGGGTGAATTAACCTCTGTATGAGTTGTTGTGGCCATGTTGGAAACAGCTTGTCCAATTGTAGAACTAATTGTACCAACTAATGTTCTGAGTCTATTTTGATAACCAATTTTACCCTTCAAGACCAGAGTTGAAGCTGCAAAAAATCTTAGGATTTCGGTCCTAGCCTCTTTAATTGATAAAATACCTGAAGCATGACCCAATTTCTGAAGTGATCGTATTAGTTTAGAGAAAATTTCATTATCCAATGTGGAATGAAGAAAAGTACGGTATATGTCTAATGAAATTTCCCAATATGATTGAGTCATTGAACTAACACAAATATATTCCTCATATTTTTCATATTGCTTTTCTTTGTCAAATGAAGTTTCATCAAGGAAAGAAATCGTCGTAACATCATGCTCATCAGTCGAAGTAGCTAATTCTAAAGCAGCTTTGCAAATACCTTCAGATAATAATTGAACAGCTTGAGAAACTAAATATAATTGATAAGTATCTGGAACTGGAGGAGCATCTTGCTTATCAATTGCATCAATGTAACACTGTTTAACTGAAGACCAAGAAGCCGATAACCCTATTTGTTTAGTGTGATCTTCCTGATAGGAAGGTTGTGTTTTAGATCTCTTAGAATTGTTGCTGTTATCATTGGCACCAGCAGCAGTACCAGGAGCAGATTGCGATTCTGTATTTGTTGAAGGTTGAATCATGTCACCAGTATTTAATAGTTGCTTGCAATCATCAACAATAGCCAAGCAGCCCACCAAAAAATCCTTTAAAACTTTCTTTCTTTCTTCATCTTCATTATGATCATATTCTAAGTAAATCTTTTTAACTAACGGGAAATTCTTCAATATACCATTATAAATTTCCAACGCTAGAATTTTCTTCCATTGAGGAGCCCCAATCTCTTTATTCAAAGTATGAGTCAACAGAGAAAGTGTAACTTCACATTCGATTCTTAAAATATCAAACTCATCATTAATCAACAGAAAGATCAATCTGGAGACTCTAACCATAACAGTGAAATCTTTACTTGAAGATAAAAATCTTAATAGTATAGGAGCCACTCTAATTCTTAGCAAATAGCCTAACTCGACATGAGATAAAAACAAGGATTGATTGTTTTTGATTATACCTTCCAATAACTCAAATCCATAATCTTCAGTTAAATAGTTGGTTTTCATAAAAGATGGCTTATGGTGTTCAATTAAGGTGCATAAATCATTAACAATTCGTTGGGCGTCGTACGCACAGGGGCCGACTTTAATAGTCTCATTATCATCAATAGAAACATCATAAAGTAAAGAGTCAGTTTCTCCATTTGCATCATCTTCATCAGAATTGACTTTGTCTTCTTCATAAACCTTTTCAAAAACGATATTTAGCATTTGAGAAAAAGTAGCTTGAGCAGTATTAATAACGGCACCCATTTTGTTAGCACTTTGTAAAGATGAGCACACAAGCAATAATTTCGATAATGATTCATCACTGATAAATAAAGCATAATTCTGAAAAAACCCAGGGAGCAATTGTAAGATTTTCAATTGGATTTCTAGTGAGGAATGGGTAGATTCAAGCAATGCATCGATTAAAAGGTCTATTTTAGTGACGGGCAATCCTTGAACCATAACTAATCTATTTAAACATTGCAAAGCAATTGACGTGAACTTGATATTCTTCGATTGACAGGCTAACAAAAATGGATTGATGAATTCTGGAGATTTGGATAGCAGCTTGAAAGCAGCTGTATCGTCGTTATGGGTTTGTGATTGATAGGACTTAATCAATTCTAGAGACTTGTCCGAGGCATGTCTGATGTCTGTGTTTCTTCTTTTGGAGTCGGCCGACAAAGATGCCAGATCGGCAGATATCTGCTGGAGAATGCCCATTGGTCCTTTTCGGTAGTTGTTGTACGTGTGTTGTGGGTTTGTAGGAACGGGTCACTCTTATCACTTTGGTTGAGCTGTTAACAAATCGTAATTTGTAATTGAAAACACCGAAAACGCACGCAACGCCAAAAAAACACAAAATTTAATTTTATTTCAACTTTCAACTCCAGTACCAAAAAAGCAGCATTCAAACCCAGTAATATATACATGCTCCGGAAAACAATTATGGAAGGTATATTTGCAATCAACAAGCCATCAGGAATTACTTCAAGTCATTTCTTGAACCAGATCAATAGAGTTTTCACTGGTTCTCCAGTTTTCCAAGAGGACTTGAACCAAATGAGAAAACAAAAGGTTCAACAAGGAGGTAAAAAATGGCTTAACAAGAAAATAAAAGTTAAAATGGGACATGGTGGTACTCTAGATCCCCTAGCCTCTGGTGTCATGGTTGTTGGTGTTGGCTCAGGTACGAAAAAATTAGGTAATTACACTAATGGCTCAGTTAAAGTTTATGAAACGGTTGCCCTATTGGGTGGCTCGACAACTACTGGTGATTCAGAAGGTGATTTGTTAACTAGAAGTGAGGTGGATCATATAACCAAGGAGTTATTGTCGTCTGTAGGTGAAAATTTTGTGGGCTCGTTAAATCAAACCCCACCTATCTTCAGTGCTTTGAAAATGGATGGTAAACCCTTGTACGAATATGCTAGAAAAGGATTGCCATTACCTCGAGAAATCAAGTCAAGAGACGTTACAGTATATGAATTAACTGTTCATAATGATTCATTATCTACAGAACATGATTACAAATTTTTAAAATCTGAAGAAATTAAGGGAGAAAATGGGGAGAAAAACGAGGAATCAATAGTTTCTTTACTTTCAAAAAATCCAACTTTAAACGATCACAAAATATCATTTTCAAAGGAATTTATGGAAAGGGCCAAGAATGATCCCAGTTTGAAAACTGAACCTGAGGAAGTCCGTCCATTAACAGATCCAGCAAAATATGATTCTGACGAGTTTAGAGCTCCCATTATCCACTTCACATCAAAAGTTTCATCGGGTACGTATATAAGGTCTTTAATTAGTGACTATGGGAGAGCACTGGGCTCTTCTGCTTATATGGTTAAATTAATTAGAAAAGAGCAAGCCGAGTGGAAATTGGGTTATAATTGTTTTGATATTGAAGATTTTGAGAATAACGATTCTGAAGTTTGGGGTCCTGTTTTAAAGAAAGTTTTCAAAGAGGGTTCTAATGTTAATGTTAAAGAGGAAATGAAGAAAGCGGTTGAAGCTAATGATGAGAAGAATGTTGAAGAAGAGAGTGAAAATGGTCCAGCAGCTAAAAGAAGAAAGATTGAGAAAAATGCTGAAGCGGGAGAAAATGATCAAATGGTTGAATTAAAGGCCGATGGAAAGGGTGAAAAGCTTCAAGCAAAGTCAGAACAAGTCATATAAATAAGTGTAAATAAATTTGAGTAAACATGTTACATTTTTATAGAATAGGAATATTCTGAAAAAAAAAATGCATTAAATTAAAATTGAACTGTAATAAATGGAGGAATAAAAGCATAAACTTAAATCACAAAAATAAAAGAGTAAACAGTGTAACCAAAAGAAATAAACTAAAAATAAATATAAAAGAAGAGTAATTTTTGCCCATTAAAATCATAAAGTGGTAAATCCGAAAGCAAAGCAAATCCATAAGGCCCATGCAAACGGACTACTAGCATCTAACTTAACCCCAGCAGATGTAGTTTTAACATAAGTTTCATTACCGTTACAAGCAGCATAAGTTTCATCATCACCTAAATACTTGGGATCGGAGTAACTTCGTTTAATAAAATCTTCACTAGTAGGACAACTAAATCCAAAATCAGGTGGGCAATCTCTAGCTATAGCATAACATGTTGAAACGCAAGGTAATATTTCATAATATGGTTCTGGAGGCTTAACGGTGTTATTAATAAAGTCGTTTCTTCCCATACTGCTACTACCATTATAATACTTGTATAATGGCTGTTCTTCTGAGGTACATCTCGGTATAGTAATTCCACATAACCATTTCTTGTATGAAGTGGAGCAATCATCACATGTACGAATTGGAGAATATCTTGAATCTAAATTAGCGTTACATGGAACTTGTTGTAAAGCATAAGTGAAATTCTGATACATTGATTCAGTATAATTATCATAAAGATCAATTAATTCATCGTATGTTTGATCACCGTTATAATAGTCTTCGGAGACAGGAACAGCATACGCAACATCTTCACAGAAACCTAAACCATAAATAGCTTTGCAAGCTTCAGATGAAGAGGTTTCAAAATTAACCATTTTAAAAACAGAACCGCCGTATGAAGCATCTTTCTGAGCCCCCAAGACAACAGCAGAATATGATGTATTTTTCTTTAAGGTGTCAATTGAGAAATAATAGTTAGAACTTTTCGTAGAATTTTCGGAAATCTCATATGTTGCAACAGTGTCCTCAAATTCTCTAACGGCACACCAGCTTTGATTCAACGCTTTCATTGGAACATTATCTGCTTCAAAAAGATACACGGAGTAACCATAAGAAGTATTAGCTATAGTATCATTAGGGGCTTGAAAAATAGCAGACTCATAATCTGTATCCAAAACACTAATCAATTCTGTATCCGAATATTCATAAACTGGATTATCTTGAGAAACACCTATTTCGAAAACCCACGTATCATTAGTTAAACAACCCGAACAAGAATCCGGTTCCACTATGATTCTTAAATTTTCATTGGTGCCACTTCTATCCTTTTGAATTAAAGCTTGAGCAAAACCATTTTCGAACCTTGCAACCTCCATACTTGCGGTATCAGTCAGGTTTTGATCAAAAGTGTAGTAAAGACTTATTCCATTATCACTATCCTCATCATCGTCAAAATATTTAGGCATATCGCATAATGAAGCACTTAAAAAAATTAAGATTTCGTAAGATTGTGAGGCATCAGTGGAGTTATAATCGATTGGGAAATTGTAAATAAGCGGGTCTTGTGAAACACTTATTGTTGCTTTTATCGGTTCCCAATCTTGCAAGTCTTCAGAAGTTTGTGTTGTATTTGTTGTATCTGTTGAGTACTCGTAATAATCGTAATCGTCAGTATCCTCAGAGTTTTCTCTCTTTAGTATCGAGTCAGTGTTTTCTATAATAGGGATACTATCATCGATGTCTAGTGGATCAAGGTTATCAATAGCGTAATTGAAATTGAGTAGTCGATTTCGGCTGTCTTCATTGAGTACTAATTCGGCTGTTATCAAGGAAGCCAACCAAAGATAAACCGGAAGTAGCTTCATCTGATGTATTATTAGTAGTTGGGTTTGATTTGTGACTGTTCTGTGAGTGAGTTGTTAGCAAAGAAAGGCTGGCGGGTGCCTTTAAAAGGAGGCTGGTGGTTTCCTGTTAGATTAGCTAGTACGCCTAGTATATAATTCGAAGACCGAAAGGCTAGAAGAGTGAAACGCCAAAAGACCAAAAGACCAAAAGATCAAACAGCCGGCCGCTAAAAGACCAAATCAGCAATCAACACATCCCAGGTTTGTCAAAAAAGAGTCGCTCGCTCAATTTACTCGATTGGCCAGGCCCAGCTTTGCTCAAGGTCCGAAATCTCAGGGTCAACTCATCAATAACTATTATTTTCTTTTATTTTAGTCGTTAGTTATAGTTATAGTAGTAATTATTAAACTAAACAATCCATAATATATGTAACAGGGGATACAAAAAAATAATAAAATAAAACATCATGAAAAATCAGAATCAATCCAAAGATCAAAGCATGTACACTCTAAGTAAACTACAACTTCTCAGTCAACAACTTACTAACAGCATCAATGGCTTCATCTATACCTTGAGTTTCGGTACCCATACCTTGAACAACGTTACCTTTACCACCAGCTCTACCACCAATAAACTTAGCTGCCAAGCTGGCAACATCAGAAGCTGGCAATTTCTTCAAATGCTCGTTGGACAAATACACACCTTGAGCAACTTTAGAATCGGTTTTTAAACCGGTAATCAAAAACAATGACTTGCCTTTGTTTTCTTTCTTGACTAAATTAATAGCTTCAGTGATGATTTTAGCATTAGAACCGATTTCAACGTGTTTAACGAAGAATTCGGCTTCTTTGTTTTCAGAGAAGTATGTTTTAACTTGATCCAAACATGTTTTGGTATCGGCTTTAGTTCTAGTTTTGATTTCATCCTTAACTGACTTTTCAATTTTTGTGAATTTATCTTTTAATTCAGCCTTTTGTAAAACGGAAATAGACAATTGACCCAATTTAGTACTTGTTTCTTTCAATTTCTTTTCTTTATCTTCACCAAATGGTAAAGCAGCAATTGAGTCTAGTAATTGATCAAATTCTTTAGCTTGTCTTTGAACATCATAGGCTTCAGAACCAGTAACTGCAACAATTCTTCTGATACCCTTAGCAATACCACTTTCTTCAACAATAACTAATTCTTTAATGGTACTAGTCTTAGCAACATGAGTACCACCACAGAACTCAATGGAGTAATCGGCCCACTTTTCATTACTTGGATCAGCTAACAAATCATCGACAGCAACACCGACAGAGACAACTCTAACCGGATCAGGATATGTTTCACCGAAAACGGCTCTTAAACCATTAATTTGCTTAGCATCATCCAAGCTAACTGATTTAGAATAAACCTTCAAATCATCTTTAATTGTCTTATCACAGATCTTTTCAATCTTGGATAATTCTTTTAATGAAACAGCAGCTTTATGTGAGAAATCAAATCTTAATTTTTCAGCAGCAACCAAAGACCCCTTTTGATCAACTCCTTCACCTAGCACTTCTCTCAAGGCTAAATTCAAAACATGGGTACCAGTATGGTTGTTTCTTAATGGCCATCTTCTTAATTCATCATATTCAGCGGTGACTTCATCACCAACGGATAATTTACCTTCGACCAAATAACCAGTGTGTAAGACATAACCTGAATAAACCTGGACGTTTTCAACTTTAAACTCAGCATTGGATTCGTCGATCACGATTCTACCAGTATCAAATTCTTGACCACCTTGTTCAGCATAAAATGGTGTACTTTCTAACAGTAAACCAATTTGTTCCCCTGATGGTAATTCACTTGTAGTTTCATAAAATTCTTTACCTGCATAAATACCAACAATTTTGGTTTTAATATCATCGGTACCATACTTGAAAGAATCATTAGTCTTTGGAATCTTATCATTTGAGTTCAATGAACCTAAAGCATGGACATCTAATTTTAATAATTGCTTACCAGTCTTAGAACCATTACCTTTGGAAGCTTCTAATGAGGCCAATCTAGCTTTTTCGAATCCAGCCTCATCAATTGATAATTTAGCTTCTTCAGCCATCAATCTAGTTAAATCGACAGGGAAACCATATGTATCATATAATCTCCAAACATCTCTACCAGCTAAAGTTAATTCTGGAGTCTTAGAAGCTTTTAAAGCATATTGTTCGAATAATTTTTCACCTCTATCTAAAGTCTTGGAAAATGAAGCTTCTTCTTCATCTAAAATTTCAAAAATTGTAGCAGTGTCTTTAGTCAATTCTGGGAAGATATCCTTAACTTGCTCAATTAAAGTTGGGGCTAATTGGGAGAAAAATTTACCAATTGGATATTGCATATATTTTCTAGCATATCTAGCACCTCTTCTTAGAATTCTTCTCAAAACGTAACCTCTACCTTCATTATTTGGAATACCACCATCAACGATAGCAAACGTTAAAGTTCTAACATGATCAGCTAAGACTCTGTAAGCAGTATCAATACCATCGATATCGTCCTTACCGAATTTACCAGTATATGGTCTAACACCAGTGATTTCTCTAATTCTTTCAAATAAAGGTTGAAAAACATCGGTATCATAATTAGATCTAACATCTTGTAAAACAGAAACCAATCTTTCAAAACCCATACCAGTATCAATATGTTGGGCAGGCAAACTTTTCAAAGAACCATCAGATTCTCTATTAAACTGAATGAAAACGTTATTCCAAATTTCCAAAACGTCAGGGTCATCCATGTTAACCAAATGAGCTGCATTTCTACCACCAATTCTATCATAATGGATTTCAGAACATGGACCACAAGGACCTTGGTCACCCATTTCCCAGAAATTATCCTCGACCGAACCAGGCAAGATATGATCATCATCCACCCCAACATCTTTCCAGAATTGTTTAGCTTCTAAATCTGGTTCTAGGCCTAGTTTCTCATCACCACCGAAATAAGTAACGTATAATCTATCTTTCTTTATACCATAGACGTCAGTCAAAAGCTCCCATGAGTAGCTGATAGCCTCTTTTTTAAAATAATCACCGAAGGACCAGTTACCCAACATTTCGAAAAAGGTATGATGATAAGAATCTCTACCAACATCTTCCAAATCGTTATGCTTACCACCGGCTCTAATACATTTCTGAGAATTAACGGCTCTGGTCAATGAAGCAAATGGAGAAGATGGGTCAACGGTACCTAAGAAAATAGGTTTATATTGGTTCATACCAGCATTAGCAAATAACAAAGTAGGATCATCGTGAGGAATGACAGATGAAGATGGGACGAAAGTGTGTTTTTTGTCTTTGAAGTAGTCTAAGAATGTATTACGGACATGGGTAGCTGTCCATTCTTGTTTTTGTGAGTTTGAGGACATGTTTCTTGTAAATTTATAACTAGTGAATTGTCTTAATGAAGTGTAAGAGTAAAATGAATATTGTGTCTTTGAAAGATTCCAGCGTAGACACGCAATGTTCATATATAGTTGAAAAGGATTGAAACAGGGAGAGCAAAAAAAGACAGTTCTTATACCATCACAAACACCAAAAAAAACACCAAACCCACAAACTCATCTCTGTGTAACAAAGAAATTGAACAAATTCGACGAAGGCGAGCAGGTCGTGCGCCACACCAAAAAGTAGGGCCTATTTTTTCAACCTAATCTATCTGGTTTACTACTGTTAATATCAGTGACTCATTTATCTCTTATCTACCCTTGCTATCGCACTGAAATTACATCAGGACAAAAGGAATCGAATCAAAGGAAAAAGAATGGTAAGACTAAAATCCAGATACATCCTCTTTGAAATCTTGTATCCAGATAGAACACCTCTCTCACAAAACGATCACAGCATAACCGCAACAATTCTTAATTTACACCAACAATCCTCAGATAAACTGACAGCAAAGCAAATAATAACATTAATCAAAGCATCACTTTCCAAGAACTTTGGTGATTATGGTTTATCCAGTGCTATCCCCTTATCGTTGAAATATTTCTCAACCAGGACTTCAACTGGTATTTTAAGAATCAACAGAGAAAATGTCAGGCTGGTTGTTGCTTCGTTGACTTTCATATCGAGTGTTCTTGGTGAGAACTGTATATTCAATTGTGTTTCAATAAGTGGCTCTATTAAGAAGTGTGAAGATAGATCTATTGAAAGATCCAAAGAGTTGATGAAGTTGATAAGTCGTAATGGTACAGATGGTGGTGCTGCATTGGATGACTTTTTTAGAGGCGCTGAAGTAGATAATGATGATCAAAATGATCAATAATCGCAATTTAATACGAACGTCTTACTTTCTTTACTATATAATCAATAAAAAGTCATTTAATATCATCAAAATTCAGTAAAATATAAACTACTCATAAAACAAACGTAAGATATAGACTATACTATCAATACAGGTAATATCAAATTACCTATTGTCTAGACTTAATAATATCAACAAATTCTGGTTTTAAAGAAGCACCACCAACTAAGAAACCATCGACATCAACCTTATCCTTGAATGAAGCAACGTTCTTAGCATTAGCGGAACCACCATATAAGATTCTGACGCCTTCAGCTTGTTCACCAATGGATTCAGCTAAAGATTGTCTAATTTTTTTATGGATATCTTGAGCATCATCGGAAGTAGCAGCTAAACCGGTACCAATGGCCCAAACTGGTTCATAAGCAACAACAATGTTAGTCCAGTCGGAAACCAAGTCAACGACTGCTTTCAATTGTCTTTTACAAACTTCTAAAGTCTTACCGGCTTGCTTTTCTTCTAATGTTTCACCAATACATAAGATAACTTTCAAGCCTTGTTCTAAAGCAAACTTGGTCTTCTCAGCAATGAATTCATCGGATTCCTTAAAGATGGTTCTTCTTTCAGAGTGACCTAAGATAACCCAAGGGACACCCAAGTCTAATAAAGAGACTGGAGAGATTTCACCAGTGTAAGCACCTGAGACTTTGTTGTAACAGTTTTGAGCAGCAACGGTGACGGTTTTTGATTTGTTGTGTTCAACAGTCCATGCTAAGTATGGGGCAGGTGGGGATAAAACGACTTCAACGTTAGCTGGTAAGTCAGTTGCGTTTAAGTTGTCAACGATGGTTTTGATGGAATCCTTAGATCCATTCATTTTGAAGTTACCTCCGACAAAGAAAGTTCTAGCCTGTTTTATTTCAGAATTGGTTCATGTTAGTACTACTAGCTTGAGTGGTACAAGTTCTGATTTCGGAAAATCGGAGCATATCAGAGTATCAATGGGTTCAATGTGGGTGACATACCATTTTGTGATGTTAATTGAGTGTGTGATAAGCTTGATGGGCCGTGAGCTGGCTAGTAAGAAAAAGAGGAGTCTGAATCGAAGTGGACACTGGTCGCTTTATATAACTGAGGAATCGATCAGCTCAGACAATAAGTTCGGAAAGAAGAAGAGCGAGAAATCGCCGGGCTGCTTTACTTTCTGGTGAGTGGTCTGCGACACTTCTTCACTACTGGTATATTTTACAGGTTACTGATTTGAACATTTAAGGTTAGTTTAGGGGAAATAAATAAATAAACAGGTCTATTCAACCACATTTTTCAAGTCCGAATCAGCGTGGTCATCGTCAGGGTCCCCACCACAGGAGGAGCCATGGTTCTTCTTCTTCTTCAGCTTTTCGTACATCTCCTTCAACTTCAAGCTCTTTTCGATTTGTTCAGATCTAGCCTGTACCTCAGCTTCCACAATCTCATTCATCACATTTTCACTAACGTAATGTAGCGACTTTGCGTAATTGAACTGCAGCTCATCGTATGTATCATTCTTCATTTTCTCTGTTCTTTTAGTTCCTTGTAGATCAGACCATCTATCCAATTTAGTATTCAATTTGTATCTTTGAGTATCTGGGTTCTTCTCCATCACGATGAACTTACAATGCGGCACGTTTTGTAAATCTTCGAAATATTCAACAGTGTACCTAAACCATTTCGCCAGAAACACTCTTGCCCAGATCCCATGAGTAACCAACACCAACACGGAAGGAAAATTATCTTTCGAAAACTGTCTGAATAAAGTCTCATTGAAACTAGCACAACGATCATACACATCCGCAGCTGATTCACCATGAGGGATTCTATAAAAAAAATGGCCATATTGAGCACGTTCAATCCACATATCTTCCATCTCTTTAGCTGTTCCTTGGAAGTTACCAAAATCTTGTTCTCTCATTCTTGGTTCTTCATAGACTTTAAACTCAACATTATCGTTTAAACTCTCAATTATACCACTTAGTGTTTGTCTTGCTCTTAAATAAGGAGAAGTGTAGAAACAAATTGTATCATCGGGCTTTAACAATCCATCCAATTCAAGGCCAGCCTTTCTTGCTTGTTCATGACCCTTGTCAGTCAATGGAACTTTATGATTAGGAGTGTGTCTGTTGACTGATTTGTCTTTGTTTCCTTGGGACTCGCCATGACGAACCAATAGTATCAACTGAGGAGTACGTTAGTAAAGAAAAGTTTGATCGATCTAATAGATAAGCCTGAAACCTTAAGTGGGAAGAGAGAGTACTTACTCTAGGTCTCGCCATTGTATGTTGTGAATGCTCTAGAATACCTCGGAAAGCAAAGGGAGGTGTGATACGTGTGGAAAGGAGGAATGGTTTTGAGCTTTGGTCAGTTGATTCAACAGGTGTCTGGATAAGTTGATTCAATTCCAGAGTCCACATATATTTTCGGACTGTCCGAGTGTATCCGGATATACGACGCGTCGCCTTGGGTCGCTGGAATTTTTTCATTTTGTTAGAAATTCAACAGACAAGTTTTTTAGCAAACCACCACTCCACAAAGACCATTATCCAATATACATTCATACACGACACACAGCAGCAAAATGTTCAGAAATATAATACGTCAGCAGTTGAGACTCAACTCCACTCTAGCCACCACTTCCAAGATACCGGCACACTTGTCTCCAAACACAGTGGACAGAGTTACCAAAGTTTTCCCAGCTCTCCCAAAAGTCTCACAAGAGGAGTTACTATCATCTAATGGACTAAGAGGTAAATACCATGTTCAAAGAACATCCAAGGGTGGATTGCCAATCTACTGGAGAATGATTGAGCACAATAAGTACACGGAAATCAAGAAGGTTCAAGGTGATTTAGCCCTGTTAAGAGACGATATCCAGAAGTTGTTTCCTCAGCTCAATCAAAAAGACTTCACCATCCACCCTCAGAGCAGTACTGTCAGAGTCAGGGGTGACCTGGTTGTGGAGCTCAGAGGAGTCTTAAATAAAGTGTTTTAGTTATATATATTCTCTCCTTCTGTACATACAACCCAATATAGTCTATAGTTTTCCTCCTTTAAATGTAGGCCGGGCGCTGGGTCTAGGGCCAGTCCTGAGCGGCGTCTTTGTGAATACACCACTTGCGATTAAACCAAATTCCAGCTAAGGCAATTGGTCTTAGCACTTCAACCAGCTGTCCTCAATTCGATCTCCCATCCCTGCCTCTTCTCCTTTAGTCGTTCTCACAATGGCATCCACTAGGTCTTCTTTAGCCGAGTCCAACTCATATAAGACCGCCATCGAGTCCATAGACACCCAGGAAAATATGGTGCACAACACCACTAACAACAACCACAACAACACAACTGTTGGTTCAGGAGACGGCCCCAACTTCTCTGCTCTCTTGGACCCAAAGAAGCTAGACTATTACTTGAACTTCAAGGAGAATCAAGCACAACAGCCCAAGCAGTCGGAAATCAAAGTTGCCAGACAACTCCCTGATGCAGATAAAGATAGAGTCTCGTTAACTGAAGAAGCTGAAGAAATCCCTAATAAAGGGGGTTTAAGTAAAGCTGTTGAAGTTGTCAAGAACCCGATTGCCTCTTTGAACGACACTCCTAACCCTTTAGTGCCTCCTCCTGATGAAACACAGCAACAACTGCAACAACAGACTACTTCTCAAGAAAGACCAACCAGAAGACGTATACTACACCACTTAGCCAAAGGTGGTTCTTCTTCAAATCCTCCTCCTGAACCTACGGAAAGTCTGGCTCAAGGATTCATTGAATCCCCTTCTCATTCTCAATCTCCTACCCGTCCCTCAATCGGTCGAAGAACAGCTACTAAATTGGCTTTCCCTTTCTCTAAAGGTACAAAATCACGTCCTAATTCTGGTACCGAACAACAGTTTTTATCTGTGAATAGTACTGCTCCAAACGGATTAGGCGGCTCTCATAGTGTGCCTGCTACTCCAACTGATGAGGCTGGTAAGCATAGATTTGCCAATACTGGTAAGAAATTGTTAAAATTCAGAAGAAAGAAGGATAAGCATCAAATTAATAGTAAATTTGGCAGTGGTGCAGATAGAAAGGCTGAACATGAATTAGATATTAAGAATCAAGTTAAGACTGAACAGCTTATTAATGCAATGGTTGCAGGTTACCCTTCCGCCATTATGGTTTCGAGTTATTTTACAAATGATGAATTGGGACAACGTCGTATCCCAATGTTATTACCCTTATTAAGTTTATCTGTTACTGATATAACCACGGCTAGGCATACTAAAAAGAGAAAATTTCAAGTTGATTTAGAATATGGTTTGGGTTCAAATGTTTTAAGATGGTCTTTAGTTAAGACCCTTAAGGAATTGTCTGGTTTACACAGAAATATTAAATATCAATTGATTAGTGATAATATTACAAAAAATGTTATGAATAAAGGTACTCAAGATAGTACAATTAGTAAAGACAAGGATAAATATGATCATTTATTACCAGAATTTCCAAAATTTGAAAATGCAACTAAAAGAGGTTTGAATAGAGCTACCACGACAAGACATGATAGCATGTCAACACTTCCAAGACAATCTTTGGATAATAGAATGCAACAACAACAACAGCAACAGCAACAGCAACAGCAACAGCAACAACAACAACAACAAACTGGTTGGACTACCCCTTCTAAAAGGGCCCACATGCCTCCTCCGCCTCCAATTGCCTTAACTCAAGCCCCTAGTATCAATTCCACGCCTTCTAAACAACCAGTTGCTCAACTACCTCCATTGCCAACACCAGGCACCCAATCTCAATCATCGCGTCATAGACCATCTCATTCAGAACCGATTTTACATAATTCTTCAGACGATGACTATGATAATTTCGATGATGGCGCATCAATCAATTCCGAAGTCAGTAAAAGACATTATTTTGTTAACAAAGTCAAAAACAAATTAACTTCAACAATTAACTATGCACATGTCCACCATCATCAACATACCGATCAGACGAATGGTGCTCTTTTATCGCAGCAGCAAACTCAACAATATTCACCTGAAATTGTATATCAACTGAAACTACAAAAATATTTTGATGAATTGCTGGCTCGCTTAACGTTCTCATCGCAAGCTAATCGTATTTTCCAATTTTTCGAATTATCACCAGTTTCGGTGTTACTGTCTAATGAAAATGGTAAGAAGCGTAAAGAAGGTTATTTGTACGTTACTACAAAAGCAGCAGATCAGGGTTGGAGAGTTGGTCATTTAAAAGCGAGAGAATGGAAAGCTATGGTTCAAAGACATTCAGCGAAATGGTTCGTCGTTGGTCACTCTTATATTATGTATGTCGCTGATATTAATTCAACTACTCCATTAGACGTTTTTTTAGTTGACTCTAAATTCAAATTCAGTTTAACTGGTTGGTCTGAACAACAACAGCAGCATAACCAACTTGCTCTAACTAACAATCCTCATGCTGGCAATGATAAAGTTTTGGCTCCTGTTCATGAAGATGATGAAGATGAAGATGATCCAAATGCTAATCCAACAAGTAAAGATGAGGCCGATGGTGTATTAGATAATGTTACTGAACAATTAACAGGCAACAAGTACAAGATCATGAAAATTGAAAACACTGAAAGAAAATTATACGTGACTCATAAATCCTTTGAACAATTGAAAAAATGGGGTGATGTGATTAAGAAAATGCAGGATGAAACGATTTGGTCGCAACCTCATAGATTTGATAGTTTTGCTCCAGTTCGACAAAATTGTTTTGCTCAATGGTTTGTCGATGGCAGGGATTACATGTGGGCTTTGTCTGCTGCTCTGGAAATGGCCAAAGACGTTATTTATATCCATGATTGGTGGTTGTCCCCTGAATTATATTTAAGAAGACCAGCTAATGGTAACCAAGAATGGAGAATTGATAGACTATTAAAAAGAAAAGCTGAGCAAGGTGTTAAGATTTTTGTTATTGTGTATAGAAATGTTGCCAACACAGTCATCACCGATTCATTATGGACGAAGCACTCCTTGTTAAATTTGCATGAGAATGTCTATATTTTAAGATCACCAAATCAATTAATGCAAAGTGTGTACTTCTGGGCACATCATGAAAAATTGGCTATTATTGATCACAGTGTTTGTTTCGTTGGTGGTATTGATTTATGTTACGGTAGATATGATACCCCAGATCATGTTTTGGCTGATGATGCTCCATATGCTTTTGAATCCCAGATTCCTGAAGGTTTAAGTCAAGAAGCTAGAGATGCTTTAGAATTCCAGAAATTCCCAGGTAAAGATTACTCCAATCCAAGAAAGAAAGATTTCTTTGATTTAGACAAGCCATTTGAAGACATGTATGATAGATTGAATGTCCCAAGAATGCCATGGCATGATGTTCACATGCTTACCTCCGGTCATATTGCAAGAGATTTGTCAAGACATTTCGCCCAACGTTGGAATTATATCCTGAGACAAAAGAGGCCATCTAGACCAACCCCATTATTAATCCCACCTAGAGATTTCACCGATGACGAAATTCAGGATTTGGGCCTTGGTGGTACATGTGAAATTCAATTATTAAGATCATCCTGTGATTGGTCATTAGGTTTACAAGATCATGAACAAAGTATTCAAAATGCTTATATTAAGTGTATCGAAGTTAGTGAACATTTCGTGTACATGGAGAATCAATTTTTTGTTACGAGTTGTGATGTTGATGGTGTTTTAGTTAAGAATAAGATTGGTGATGCTTTAGTTGATAGAATTATCAGAGCTCATAATCTGAGGGAGACTTGGAAATGTGTTATTGTTATTCCGTTAATGCCTGGTTTTGAAGCCCAAGTTGATTCCAAAGAAGGTTCCGCCGTTAGAGTTATTATGCAATGTCAGTATATGTCTATTTCAATGGGTGACTCTTCTATTTTTGCAAAATTAAGAAGAGTTGGTATTAAGCCTGAAGATTATATTCAGTTTTTCTCATTAAGAAAGTGGAGTTATATTGGTAAGGATGATTTACTAGTTTCTGAACAATTGTACATTCATGCGAAGACTATGGTTGTTGATGACAGAATTGCAATCATTGGTTCTGCTAATATTAATGAGAGATCAATGAGAGGTACTAGAGATTCTGAAGTTTGTGCTATTGTTAGAGACAAAGATATGATTGATTCTAAGATGGATGGTAAGCCATATAGAGTTGGTAAATTCGCTCATACTTTGAGAATGAGATTGATGAGAGAGCATTTAGGTGTTGATGTTGATTTATTTGAAATGATTGAAAGACGTTTCTCCCAAATTGAAGATTTTGCTTCTCATGGTAAAGGTTTAAAAGCTTCAACATTACAAACTCAAGAAGGCGATCATGTGTTGGCTGCTAAGGTTGAATTAGCTACTAGATATTTATTACATCAAGAAGGAACCTTTGACGATGGTACACCAATTTTTAAAGCTATGTTGAAAAAACCACGTGGATCTGGTAAGCAATTAACTAAAGCTATGTTTGATTCATTTGATTCATTAGGAGCTGATAAAAACTTGGATGATATTCCATTCACTTATTCTTTCAACCATAGAGCTGGTGAAGAAAATATTGGTATTAGAGAAAAGAAGAATTTTTCAACGGATGCAAGGGTTACAACACAAGCCCATTTTGAAGAAATTGAAGGTCTCACTGATAAATTTACATCAAAGTTATATCTGGATTCCAAGAAAAGAATCGATGAAGCTATTAAAAAATTTTCAAGTTATACGTTTGGTCCCAACGGTTTGGATAAGAATTTACCAGACTATGAGGATGTTGTTGATCACTTAACCCATCCCGCTCCAGCAAATGACTCGATCGATAATGTTAATGCAGAAAGATGGGCTATGATTAAGAAATTATTCTATATTCAAAAACTGGTTAACAAAGAAGCATTAAATCACTCTAAGAAGACGCCGCCATCATCGCGTGATACTGCTACTGCTGTTACTACCTGTGCATTTAACGGTTCTTCTCAACCAAGTCCAAATGTTATCAGATCATCCGAAGTTCCAGCCACTCCTCAATACCTGTCGCATCAACAGTCTCTACAATTTTCACAACTGAATTCTTCAGAACCACCTCCGAATAGTGGCAGTGGTTTCCCATCAGCTTCAGGTCTGGGTTCTGTCGGAGGACCAGGTGTTGCCAACGCGGTTGCTGCAGGTATCACTAAAGCTGTTCATCTAACTGATGTTGATATTGAGCACATCAACAAGAATACGTTACCACAAACTGATTTCCAATTTTTAGATCCATTTGCATTTTCTGATCCATTAGATATTAAATTCTACGAAGGATTATGGATGCCTCAAGCTATGAGAAACACGATGATTTATCAAATGGTGTTCCATTGTCAGCCTGATGACTCTGTTCAAATGTGGAAAGATTACAAAGCGTTTGAAGCATTGAGAATTGCTTTCACTAAGAATGAACAAGCTAGAAGTGCAAGTTTCGGTATCGCTGCTAATGGCAATGGCAATGGCAATGGCAATGGCAATGGCAGTGGTAGTGGCACAAATGGTAATAGATCAACTGAATTAAATAATACTGGTGGCTCTTCTGATTTCTCAGATGGTTTACACCCAGGTTCAGGCACACCAAACACGACTCCGCTGACTAACAATCACGATGGCAGTGATGATGTTCTGGAATTATTGGATGCATATAATGCGAATGGTGAGAGCACGCCTGATTTACGTAGTTTTGCTCAACAACAACCGATTGCCAACTTTGATCAGAATGAAATAAACAGAATTAATAACAGAAAGTCCAGAATGGCTCAATTGGAAAGATACCAAAAGACGTCAGCTAGTGCTGTTGAAGATTCTGATGCTGTGTTTAATTCTAAGTATGGTGTTGTTTATGATCATGAGACTGCTGAGAAGTTGTTAGGATTGATTAGAGGTCATTTGGTTCAGTTTCCTACAAGATGGTTAAAGAAGGAAGTTGAAGGTGGTAACTGGTTTTACAAGGCTGATAAATTACCTCCTGTTCAAATTTACAATTAGGTTGTGAATCTCTATGGTTTTTTTTGATTTGTTTTTTTGTTTTTTTGTTTTCTAAAATGATATTTTTTTCTAATTGGGTTAGGGTACTACTGTTCACTGTTTTGTTCTTTCGTTATGCTTTTCTTTTTGAAGTGCTTTATATTTTTTAATTCTAAATTTTATTTCTTTCTTTTAATCTCCTTTTGTTTCTTGTTGACCAACGACCCAATAAGCTAATTCTTTTGCGTATAAAGTATCCATCTTTTTTTTTGTTTATTTTGCCTTTTCTGTCACAAAAATTTAAAACTTTAATAGTTAATTTTACTAAATCTTTTTTAATGTGTTCTTTTAGTTTGTCTTGTAAAATGTTTTAGCATACCTTCTCTTGAAAAGAAATCCTTACTTTTTAATAGTTAATCAATGCATCTGTTCTTAAGTATGATCGAAACCATGGCCATCTCAACTAAACCCTCTCCCCAGAAAACGGAATAGGCTTAAAAAATAACAACCCTTGAGCCACGACTAAGCGGAAAACCCAGCCATCCATACTATGTACACGCAACAATTAAAAATAACCCAAACATTTAAAGGCTTAACTACACTATAAACCACTAACCGTACCTAGAATTGTACAAGCTTAACTAAACTAAGCCAAACCCACTAAAGCACAATTCAACCAAGTTATACTAAAAAAACCGGAAACTTCATCTCGAGTTATGGCTGAGTCTGGGTGTGCTTTGGTAGGTGTGATTTGGAATCCCGAGTTCGACTAAGCCAAACGCTTATTATCTGAATGATCCCCCTTTTAAAATTTAAAATTTGCTTATAATTCCGGGCTACGCGTCGGTCCTAATACCAACCACTGTACCACCAAGACGGTATTAATTTACTTTATATGGTTAGATTGTAACTAGAAAAGGTTAGATTCTGAGGACATATCCTGCTACGTTAAATCGCTGCATGAAAATCAATTGCAATTACGACCAACAAAAGAAAATATACACGAGCAAGAGAAAGCGCGTTACGCGTCTTCCTAGCTTGTCTCTGGTGCATGATTTGATTTGATGATTTCACTGCATCAACTGAAGGTTTCTATAATTAGGTATGTATTGTGTAGAAAGGAGGTCCCCAAAAAAATATTGTGCCTCGAGAAAGATCCAGCAAATTGTTTGAAATATTTATCAAAATCAACAATCATCGGAACAATCTAAATCTAAATTAGCTATGTTATAATAATTAAGAATCTCTATGGTACCCATTACTGTGTTGTAACGTAATCATCACCATAATTCGGTATAAAATTCTAGATCCACCCAGAATTCCTGATTCCTGATTCGTCCATACGTGAAATGAAACCAGATTCGGATGTTTCTTTCTTTTTACTCGTCACATCGACGTCGACGCCGACGTCGAACAGTGTACTGTATACACCCAACTCCCATTTATATATATAGTAATAAAGCGAACATATCTCTGAGAGTTCGTTAAGCTGGAGAATTATCACATATCTGAGCTGATTGCTATGCTACGGTATATGTACAAAATTGAAAAACTTCTGTTTCTAGTAGTGTTACTAAAAAGTAGCTCGTTCCACTGGATTCGCTGAGCCCAAATAATGCACGCTATTAAGAAACTGGAAACGGAGCGAGCGTTTCCGGATAGGGATAATTGCCGGATATGCGGCTGTGAGGATATGGTGTTTGTTGTTGTTTTGGCAACACGTCGATACACGTCGATACACGCCGATCCGGTGATTCCTGGATAACTCTGGAAGAGGGTTCTGTTCTGGTATTGGGTACCTATTTTCAAGTTCATGTCAGTGGTGAACTTCAATGGTGGCTGTTTAACTAAATTTCAAAATTCTGGTATTATGAAACAATATTGGAAATTGAAAGGGTTTTGACTTTTTTTAGACTGGAAAAGATTGGCTGGTTTGACGGGGGAGGGAGCAAAGAGTTTCGATGATTCAGGGTTTGGAGATAATTAGGGCTCTTTTAACGTTTATCTATATTTTTTTTATGTTTACTATATAAGAGATAATTGCTATGGTTTAAAGGTGGCTGGACTTTAGATATTCTTAGGTCACTGGATAACCAATACCAAAACCTGGGTGCTATCCCTTTTTTGGAAGATATTTAAGCGCTTAAATTGTTTTTTGAACGTTTGGCAGGACCCTTGATTGTCTCGTTTGGCCTTGTATTTGGTTATTTTAGGTTATACTCCTCTAATATGTTGTGTATAGTTCATTAGATTTGTGTTGACGTCAATGTAATCGTTAAATGATATTATGAAATAATTTGTCGAAATACTCCTTTTCCTTAATCCCCTCACAATATATGGTTAGTATATTATAAGTTAAGGTGAAAAAATCAATTGTTAGTTTTCACTGTTGTTACTGCAATAAAGACTTCACCAAGAAAAACTAACCACACTACAGAGTCACTCGATTTGAGCTCAAGCAAGAATTAAGTCTCAAAAACAACCACCTATTAATCGTTGTTTAAAAGAAAAGAACAGCCAAAAGATTTGGGGTTTGTTTTCTTACCTATGCAATTAAAACGTGCTCCCAATTCAAATGATCTTAAGATTAATTAACTACTCCCAGTTCAAAGGATACAGTATAATTGTCCTTCTTCTTCTACACCAAGTTATGTACTTACCACCCATGCCGAACTATTATAAATCAAATGTAGACCAATCACAAAATTTACAATTAAATTAAAGTAAACAAACAGAAGTCGGTATACAAGTATTCATCACGAATGGTTCCCGATAGTCCCCTTTCCGCCTATGTAACTCAACAAGGACTAAACAAATTGTGTCTTATCGGCTAGTGATCAATTCTTCTTAACTCCACAAGAACGACCCTCGAGACAACGTCTTGATCCCATAGTTATACCCGAATCCGCAACAAATATAAATACTTTTAAACTTCACCTTAATTTCACCGTCACTCAATTAATATTCGAGCCAGTAAATACGACAATTCCAATTAACCAAATTGGTTAACCAATTTGGTAAATTAGAAAATGAACGGCGGCCGTGCAATTCGTCAAATCTGCCGCCTTAATAAAATTTCCGAGTAATCCGTACGGTTTACAACACCAATCAGTTCGGATTACAAAATCTGTGCCTAATTGAATATGGGGAGATTTTCTTCTTCTTCTTTGGCTAAAGTTATAGCTTAGGATTAATTTAAAGTTAGCACATAAAACAGGTTCACACTTATAGATTTCTTAACGTAGACCAGCCACCATAACAATTATCCAGCCATCTCCTCCTGAATTTAAGCATAAAAAGGTAACAGCTTAATGATTAGTAAAACCGCTTGACAAGACATAGGTTGACACGCCTTGTTGGCTGTCTGGTTTTCGTTTCCGGCCCCCCCTGAGTTCTGAGCCGGACCGGATACGCGCTGAGGCGCTTCTTCGCCACGGTGTGCACCCGACTACCGGTGTCTAATTTTAGCCCAGAGAGTATCACCGCGTCAACCGCCAGATCGCGATCCGCGCAGATGTGCGACACGCTGAGTTCTAAAATAACTTAAACTTATATAAACTGGCAGGATTCCCCTTTTTCCAACTATCCAGACTCTGGTTTTTCTTCCTGGTTTTCTTTTCTTCATATCATTTAACACTTCTTTTATATCAACATACACAACAATGAAGTTTTCTTTATCACTTGCTGCCTTAACCATGGCCACCACTGTCATTGGTGCTTATATCCCAGGTGAAAACTGGTCAACTTACACACCAAGTTCTACTTTGAAAGGTGGTTTCACTTCTTTCTCTGCCTCTTTCGGTATTGCTATTGAACCAATCAACACATCTGGTACCTCCATTGATGCTTTAGCTAAGAGAGATGTTGTCTCCCAAATCTCTGATGGTCAAATCCAAGCTTCCACTTCAACTGCTTCTTCTGTTTCTACCAAAAAAACTACTGCCGCTGAAGTTGTTTCACAAATAAGTGATGGTCAAGTCCAAGCTACTACAACCACCAAATCTACTGCTGCTGAAGTTGTTTCTCAAATCTCTGATGGTCAAGTCCAAGCTACTACTTCCACTTCTTCTTCTAAAGCTACTACCACTGGTATTGTTTCCCAAATCTCTGACGGTCAAGTTCAAGCTTCAACTGCTACTTCCTCATCTTCTGCTAAGGCTACCACCTCTGGTGTTGTTTCCCAAATCTCTGATGGTCAAGCTCAAGCTTCCACTGGTTCCGCCACTGCTTCTGCTTCCACATCTACTGCCTCCTCTTCAGGTGAATTGACTATCGACTCTGTTGCTTGTTACGAAAGTGGTGACCTGGCTTTAACCTTAGTTGATGGTATTTTAACCGATTCTTCTGGTAGAGTTGGTTCTATTGTTGCCAACAGACAATTCCAATTTGATGGTCCACCACCACAAGCTGGTGCTATTTATGCTGCTGGTTGGGAAATCAGTGCTGATGGTTACTTAGCTATTGGTTCCGATGAAACTTTCTGGCAATGTTTATCTGGTACTTTCTACAACTTATACGACCAATCTTTAGGCTCCCAATGTAAGCCAGTTAAATTACAGATTGTTGAATTCACCAGCGATTGTTAGTTTAATTAAATCGATTTCGATTAATTTAATCTCATTTTTTTAGAACTACTTTTTAATAATCTGTTACTACTATAATCAACAAAAAAGTAACTAACTTTTCAAAAAAGAACTATTTTTCACTATTTTGCAACGGGCATTGTGTTTTTAATATTTTCTTATTCTTGGTTTACTCTCTACTCTACTCTCTTCAGCTATATAAATTCTTATCTTTTGTGTGTACTTTTCTTTGGCATTTTCTTTATTTTTTCTTTCTGTTTTGTTTAAATGGATTTTCTCTACTATGTTTTGATTTTCTAAACTGCATGTCGATCTGTCGTAGTCGTAAACCTGGTGTGGTGTACGATCTGAAACATCTCCAAACTCGGCTTAATTCGTATTGGCCTAATAATAGTTCCCACTCAGCCAATCAACTTAGACTCTCACCGGTGAGCGAGCCAATGGCATACTGCGATGAAACACGCACACTCTGCGACATCATCACTCCATCATCATGTAATAGGTTCGCTCATATAATCGGGATTGTATTATATATATCTTATATCTCTAATTAAGTAACTTCGATAAATATATGATGTGATGATCGATCATGATCATCACAATTTAATCTACTACTTGGAGGCTTGATCTGACTAATTCCATTTAGCACGCTTGCATGGATGTATAAGCTTCCTTAAAAAGGGCCATATTCCAGCCATATTCCAGCCATATTTTGCTATATATAAATAGCTAGCATAAAGCTATGTATCTTGGAAGGGGGAGTTTTCTTTAACTATAGCTGAAAATTAAACTACAAAAGTGACGCGTAATAAACACGCGCCTGACCGCGTTTCCAAAAATTCACGCTTTCCGGCCCCTAAACAGACGTGAAATTTTTCAATTTCTTCAATTAATTACTTAAAACAGATAAATTACTTGCATCAGTATGGGTTCTGGAGTTGGTGACTTGCCATATTCATACCGGAAATCGATCAAAAAACGGTTTGCTTCATTTTCTTTAGAAAGAGGCCGTAGATTACAGATTGTGGATTATGGCCAGATTTAGGTGGCTGATTGATTGTGGGACTCCTATCACTTTCTTTGAGTTTTTAAGCTACCCATAGATCAGGAAGTTGGTTGATAATTGATAATCTTGCATTGTTGTTGAATCCTTGCATCGGATTTTTACTAGTTAAACCTTCTTGGTCTCTTCTAATAATCCAAACTTTTTTAACTTTTTTGGACGTTCTAGCTCTTAATTCAAATGACATGTTATTGTATCTGTTTCTAAAACTTGAATATACTTCTTATGTAACGCTGCTAGATTTTCAAGGAGGTTCTCTCAACACTAGTTAGACAAGACGACAGATGTTTTGAGTTGCGCACTACCCTGAAACTTGGATTTTTCAACTTTTCTATCTGAGCTAGACTTTAAATCAATTTAAAGCAATGCTCAGGCAATATTGGCATAACTACAATTCAAATTATACAAATACCATAATAGCATGGGCAAGAAGAATTCAAAGAAATCCAAACAAGCAAAGGCGAACCAAAAGCAAAAGCAAGCTCAAACCCAAGAAGCATTTGAGAAAACACCTGTTCAAGAACCTCACCCAGGGCCAGAACCGATTGTTATACAGGAAGTAGAACAACAACTAGAGCAAGAACCATCATCATCATCCTTATCGTTGTCACACTGGAGAAACATATACATTTTATTCTCAATTCCACTTCGATTCGTATTTTGTTTACAAGCTTCATACATTCATCCTGATGAATTTTTCCAATCATTCCAACCATTATACAAGGATAACCTACCCTGGGAATTCTCAGATCCAAACAGTATAGCTAGATCGATTGCCCCATTGTACATATTCTACCGTCCATTTATATTAATTGCTACTGAATGGTTGCAAATCAAGCCATTGGCTGTGTATTATCTTGTTAAGCTAGCATTATGCCTCTTGACTTGGTTTGTTTATGATTTCTGTTTGTTTAGAATCATGCCCATTAAGCAAGAAAGAGTCAAGGCTATGTTTTTTGCAAGCAGTTCATTCCTAACTATGGTTCATCAATCGCATACGTTTTCTAATTCGATTGAGAGCTGTCTCGTTGTGTTATCAATTTGGCTCATTAATGATATAAGAGAATATTTGGAGTTGAATAGTGAAGAAAGAAAATATGCCGGGGGATATAGTTTGCTTAAGTTATTGTTGTTAGGCTTTGTTCTAGCTTTGGGTGTTTTCAACAGAGTTACTTTCCCTGTTTGGCTTATCTTACCTAGTTTATTTTTAATTAAGTTTGCATTCAAATATCCTTTACGTGTTTCTTTCATGATTTCTACATTTTCCATTACTGTTTTAAGTTTCATTTACGTCGACACTGTGTATTTTAAAGGTACATTTCCAATTCCTTTCCCAACTACAATCGATGAAGCTAAATTAATAATTTCAGAATTACCAACTATTCAAGAAAGTTTAACCACTTTAACCACTTTATCAAAACCAGAAATCCTAACAATATTGTTAGACTTACATTCAAAATTTGTCGTTGCCCCATTAAACAACTTCATATACAATACCCTTATTTCCAATTTATCCAAGCATGGCTTACACCCATACTATACCCATTTAATAATCAATTATCCACAAATATTAGGACCATTAGTCTTGCTATTATTCCCATTCAGTACTAAATACATCAAAACAACCCCTTTCTTAAGTGCGATTTCCGGCCTTATTGGTCTATCATTAGTGCCACATCAAGAACTTAGATTTTTAATGCCTTTAATGCCATTATTAGCATGCTGTATCGATGTTACCCAAGATTGGTCTCCATCGTTATTATACGGTAAATTCAAAATCAGCGTGAGTTGGATCATCCAAACCTGGGTCATTTTCAATTTAATAATGACGTTCTTTTATGGTATTTTACATCAAGGTGGTGTTGTCCCAGCGATGGAATTCATCCACGATCAAGTCAAGTCGAGCGACAATGCCAACCACACGGTGTTATTATTCTGGAGAACTTACAAACCACCAACATGGATGTTTTACGATGACATGGACCACATTGGCCAAAGCTGTGTTTATTTGAATAACGACGAGGAAGATTTGACTAGATTGAATTTCAACAAGATTGATAAAACTGAAGAGTGTATAGCCATGGATTTCATGGGGTTGCATTATTATTATGTTGCTACGGCTGCTGAAAGACTTTTGAAAAATACCTATCATGAAAAGATTGTTTATTTAGTGGCGCCATTTAACGCTATGTTGAATGCTTATGCTGATGATGCAAGAGCTGTTAACTATGAGCAGGTTTGGAGTTTTGATTGGCATTTAGATTTGGATCATTTTGAATTCGATGATTTTGGTGTTGAAACATTGACCCCTGGTTTAGGTGTCTACAAACTTCAATTACTCTAGGTTATGTTATATTGTGTAAATAAGAAGAAAAAAAGCTTTAATATTTATTTTTTGTTGAAATTTTCTAAACAAAGATTAACAGTATAAAAAGGAAAAATTGAAATTCAAGAAAACAGCATAAACGGAATTCTGTTGTAGTAATAATAGTAAGTGCGTAATTGTACAATAAAATAAATCATAGAAACTATTTATAGAATTCAAATTTATCAACTTCACTACCAGTCTTAACTTGAGCAGTGTAAGCTTCTTCTAAATCACTTTGTAAAATAACATATCTGTTCTTTCTAACAGCTCTTAGTCCAGCTTCTTGCATGATAGCAGCAATAATAGCACCAGACAACGGGTCATTCCTTATAATCAATGAATCGAGATCAACTTCTGGAGCTAAGGACATATTTGAAGCAATAGTTGCAAAAATTAATCTTCTTTCTCTTCTGTCTCTTAATGATGGGAATTCGATCTTTCTATCCAATCTACCAGGTCTTAATAAAGCAGGATCTAAAGTATCAGCTCTATTAGTGGCCATAATGACCTTGACATTAGTAGCTTGATCGAAACCATCCATTTGTGTTAATAATTCAATTAAAATTCTTTGAACTTCTCTATCGGCACCAGTTTGAGCATCAAATCTCTTAGTGGCAATAGCATCAATTTCATCAATGAAAATAATTGAAGGTGAATTTTCTCTGGCCAATCTGAAAACATCCCTAACCATTCTTGGACCTTCACCCAAATACTTCTGAACAAATTCTGAACCATTCACTCTGATGAAAGCTGCAGTAGTACTGTTAGCAACAGCTTTAACTAACATGGTTTTACCAGTACCTGGAGGACCATAAAGTAACACACCTCTTGGAGGGTCAATACCAATTTGTTTATATAATTCAGCTTGTTGCAATGGCAACTCAACAGCCTCTCTAATTTCTTGCTTTTGCATATCCAGACCACCAACATCGTTATATGTAACATCTGGTCTTTCATTTTCACCAACAATTGAAATAGACGAATCGGCTTCAGGAGGTAAGATGTCCACTAAAGCATTAGAATGACGATGTAAGGCAACTGAAGCGGAAGGTTTTAGCAATTCTCTATCTAAAGTAGAAAGTATTCTAACGATGTAATTAGAACCAGTTGTAGATGAAACAATACCTGTATGCTGATCAATTGGTTCTAAGAATTGTCCAATAACCAATGGCACAGATTGAATCTTTTTAACCTCTTCTTGTGCTCTTATCAGTTCTCTTTTCAAATAGCGCTGTTCATCTTTGATGTATTCTTCCTGTAACACTAACAATTCCAATTCTTTCTCTAATTTTTTCAATCTTAAATAAACATCATTATTCAAGTTGTCCTTTGCACTGCTGACAATTGGAGATTGAACACGTTTCTCAAGAATGGCTTCTGTCGTGGTTGCTGGAGTTGGCAAGATACCTAATTCTTCCATGATGGCAGTTTTGGTTATTATAGGATGATGGTTGTGCCCAACTAAACATAATAAAGTCCTTGTTGATCTTAGTTCGCCACCAAGCTCGTCTTTTGGGAAATTAAAGATTGGCACTCGGCGGTGTACTGTGGTGCACGGATGTCATGCAACCACAGAGAGCTTACATAATTAAAGGAAAGGAGTGTAAACTTTATAATTTGAACATATACAAGAAAGAAATGAACTATAAAATAGATTAAATTAGAAGGCCAAAGCCGAAGAATAGAGAACTAATGAAGAAGATAAAGTGTTGGAAGTCTTGCTTCGTTATTTGCACTATATCACTGCTGTCTGATATCGAGGAGGAGAATGGGTTGAGTAAGTTAAACACATATTTAAACCACAATTTAAATGATTCTAAAGAAACTCCGGTAGGGAGAAGAGATTGAACTTCTTGTTTATGGGCCTCTAATTCTTTCTTTATTTTTTCCTCATTTTCAGCTTGTTCTTGTCTCCAAGCATCCAGTCGTTCTTCTTGTTGTTTATTCATTTGTCCGATCTCACCTTTTAATTCAATTAAATTATTACCCATTTTTTCATTATTTGCAAACAATTCCCTGACTTTGCCTTCAAATGAATTAACTAATCTATATCTTTTCCAAGGTTCAAAAACAAATTGAACCATTAAAATCATCAAGAAATTTACACACATGATTAAAACGGTACCCCAGGTTGAGAATTGTCTTATTTTATCAGACCACACCTGTTCTTCATGATATCTATTCATAATAGCCTGAATCAATTCATTATGTGTTTCGTCTTCTCTAGATTCTAAGGAATCGACTTTTTCTAAAGTTTCATGGACTTTTTTCTCTAAATCATGATCACTCTTGTACAAATCTGTAAACCTTTCTAAATCACTAGCCCCCCAACTATGCTTTCTTTCTAATAATTCATTAATGCCCTTTTGACAATTTGCTCTATCATCAACAGCCTTGTTATAAGCAACTTTAGCGTCAGTGATTGATCTTCTTAAATTTCTTAAATTAGCTTCTTTCTCAACGATCTTTTCCTTCATCACCATCACTTTTGTATAACCTGTGATATCATTAACTAGTTTAGATGCAACTTTAACTGATCCCGAAAGTTCAGTGGCATATGTTTCTAATCTCTTATGCAGGCTATGAGAATACTCGTTCTGTTTTTTGAGTCTATTATCATTGAACTTTGTCAGCTCATCTTTCAAACTTTGATAATTCTCGCTTTCAGTGATAGAATTCAAATATTGCTGTAACCTACTATTAGTCTCTTGTTCTTGTTGTGAGGATGACTTTTGCTGCCGAGTCTGTTTAGTTTGTTGATCTGAAGGTTGATTTTCCGATTTCGGTGACGCTGCCGTTCTCTGTGAATCTTCAGCAAGTAATTTCTTTTGAGTCTCCAAAGTATTAATCAATTCATTTGTTTTCTCCAGGATCTCAGCAGAAGGTTCAACTTCTGTGGAACTCTCTTTCTTTAGGCCCTCACTTGAACCTATCGGCTGACCAGGTTTGTTGTGAGGAGGAATTGAGTGATTTAGACGAAAAGAAGAGTAACTTAATAGTCTTCTTTGCTGGCAACCCACCACTAGAATTCTTCTAAGGGGTATTAGTGCCCTTGTAGGTATTTTTGGTGGCATTGAATGGGTGGGGTTCAGCCAGTATTGATCTAAAACAGTTGTAAACAGCTCGTTTGTGATAAACACACAGATCTTAATGAGTGAATCTTTACTCTTAAATGTATATGCGAGAACCCGCATTACTATTTTGAGCTACTCTTATTTGCTGAAATACTAGAAGAGTGCGTTTACAAGACCACACCAACACAGAATGAAGTTTTCATTGAAGAAACCACAAAATAACAAAGGCACACAGAAAAAGTTAGGTGGGTTTTCTTTGAAGAAGAAGGCTGACCAGGCACTACCATCCATAAAACTGCAAAAGTCATCAGTACTTTTTGGTGAGAAAGCTGACGTTGATACACTGGGAAAGAAAGTGGAAATAACATCTACCAATCAAGTAAACGAAAATGAGAAAGAAGAAGAACTGATTATTAAGCCTGTGGTAAGAGAAGGTACTTGGGAACACAGAAAAGAACAAGCTCTTCAAAGACGTCGAAAAGAAAATGAACAGTCTATTAAAAGTGATAAGCTCAGTACTGATACTACAACTGGAAATCAGAATAAAGCAAAAACAGCTGAAGAAATGGCAAGACTATCATTATTAGATGGTGATGATTTAAATACTCCTATAACTCCAGCAATCCAAGCAAGTGCATCTTCAAAAGAAGTTAAAGAGACAACTAAAGAGAGTTATGAGAAAGTCTCAGTTGAACAGTTCGGTTTAGCAATGTTAAGAGGGATGGGGCTTAAAGGTAAGCCAAAATCTACTGAAACCAATAACAAACCAAAATCATCCGGCATCAGACCACCACTTCTTGGGTTGGGAGCCAAACCATCTGCTTTACAAGCCGACCAAAGCTACAAGAAAACCGCAAGAAGTTACATTCCCGTGGTAATGGTTGATACTGAAACTGGTAAGCAGGTTAAAGAAGATGAAGTAATGAATAAAAGAGATCGATCTCCAGTTCGAGGTAGAAATGATAATTATCGGGAAAGAGATTAAAATGATGATTCACAGGACACTTTTCTATACAGATTTATCTTCATTCAATACAGTAAAACTTAGACATTTGAGGCTCGATTGTACCATATCTTAAATACGTAAACAATATCTTATACATCAGGGCTTGTTGTCGAATGGTATGCGATCAGAGATAAATTGTAGTAATAGAGTACAGAAAAAAAGATCGCTCTTACCTTTAACTGAGGGAGAACTTTCTTATCAACAGATGGGTTTAAACCGTAAGTAGTACTATTGCCACAACCACGGATTAGGGCCATCACTACCAACTACCCGCTGATTTATAAGAAAAGGCACTAAAAGACCATATGGAACTCATTCCATGATGACAGATCCTACCCATTTAATCTTAGAAGAACGAAAAAGAGACCAAAGACAACTAGACGAATATTACTCAACACCAACTCAACTCCCTATTTCTCCATTGATAACACCAATAGCCACAGCCAATTTATCAGATAATAGTGATAACACAAGTCCTTTACAAAACCTACAAAGAGATTATTTTATGAACTTAAGAATGCAGGATTACGACCATCAGAGACGGTTCGAAAGATTCTTGAACTTTAGAGGTGTTAAAAGACGGCAATTCAAAGATAGCAGAGTCAATTCATCAATAGCGGAAACCTGGAACAATGATAATCTTCAGAGACGAAGACATAGAAACAATAGATTGATTGAGAATGATACTGTCAGTTTAGATGAAAATATCGATGTTGATGGCACTGGCGAAGGTGAATTAGATAATTATGACGATGATGATGATGGTGAGTTTGATTCAAGACTGAGCGATATTCCTTTAATTGAAGAAGGCCAAGATTATGATAGTGATAATGAACTAATAACGGATCCTGATAACCCCTTAGAAGAATTCTTAACTAGAGAAAATCCAGAGGCTGACGCTGATTTGTACTATTTCGAAAATTCATTGGCTTTCCCAACGAATACTTCTAACGTTGATATAGATTCTAGAAGTTCCAGTAGGAATAATAATACAGGCATGGGAAATCTATTTGTTCCAGACGATTCTGCAAATACTGTTTACATTGTTGAAAAGGAAAATTCATATAAAGGTTCAGTATCATCACAGTATCCATGTAAGGACGATGAATCTCATTGTGTTCCTATTAATGTTAATGATACTTTCACCAATTTTGAAAATCATTTAAATAAAGAACCAGTTTTATTAATTGAAGATTTCCAAATGTCAGACAATGTCGAATTTGCAGTAATGAATCAACCTGCCTCAAAATTTAAAGATCCGTTAAAGATGGATTATATTAATTTTAAGAAATTGAACTTAGAGCTGGGAAGAAAATATAAGAGTAATACTTGTGTTGTTTCTGAGAAATTTAATATGTTAATTATTGGAACCACATCAACTTTACAGTTCTTTGATATTGGTGATTTATTTTCTTCAAGTGAATGGACTTCAATAATTGAGTTTGATACAAAGCCTGCAACCACTACAAACGAACATTTAAACAATTCGACATTACCTTATTTTCCACATACTATAAATTACATGAAAATGGGCCAATTCAAAAATCAAGACACGCTAGTAGTTGCAGTTGATGACGGCAGAATTTTAGTTTATTATATGGATTCACTTATGCAAGAAGTACAACAGTTTAAAAGCGCCAACCCCAAATCAAACGGACGTGTAGTTGGACAATATGAATTTAAAACCAATCCAAGATATACACTTATGGCTTGGTCATCAGTTTGGGGTATTGATATATATGATAACATGATTACAAGTTCAGATAATTGTCAAATGATTAAGTTGTTTTATTTTGATGACCATGGTTTGAAAACAGCTCAAACACATCAAGTTTTACATAATATTCCAAGTATAAGTTTCATTCCGACTGAAGACAGGAATAATTTTTATATTTCTGCTGGATCTATAAGCGGTGAACTTCTAATTTTCAAATTTCCTGTTGTTAGATCTAGTGAAGATCCAGACAGAGTTTTGAGTTTCAAGAAACCGATTGTTATAAGTAGGGCTGTTTTTACAGATAATGTCTGGACGACTCAATATGTCGATTCTAAGTTTTTCAAAACTGTTAATTCACTTCAGGCACTGACTGGAGATCCATGGCTAGAAAATCAAGACACAATATGTGATAAGATATTGTCGGAGAGTAAAATGCTAGATACTGAGTCAGATGAATGTTTCTCAAGTAATCTAGGTTTAGCATCTTGGTTCCAACATTATTTTATTCCAACTGTTTCCTTCTCATATCCCAAAAGTCAATCTAGTAACACAAGATTCACTTCGATAACAGACACATACCGTCGTTTTAAGAAAACATTTGATGATTATTATTTAACAATTCAACGTGGAAAATTTAAACAACATGAGTCAATTAATGGTAAATCATATTGGGAACAAACTATCAACGGTGAAGGTACGTTATTCCATGATAAGTTTTTATTAATCACAACGGCGTTACGTTCAGGTTTATTCAAAGCAAATAAATTGATTTGTAACGCAACCGTACCAAATGTATTCCGTTACAAACCACTTAATGAAGAATTATCATATTCGAACAGAATGTCCTTATCCTTGGTTATTCCTGCATTAAGTTGTTATATAGTTGCTTCGCAAATTGGCATAATTTCCATCTTTAGAATGACTCAATTTCGTGGTGTTTATGGATTAAGGCAGGAATATGTTTTGCCTAATTACAACAGACTGTGCTTGAGTGGTGATTCTAGAATGAGAACGATGATAGGGTTAAGTTGTAAAAAATTGGATGATGGTAGATATTTGTTATTTTTGTGTTACATTGATGGATTGGTGTTAATTTATCGTATTTGGGATGATTTAGAGTTGGGTTTGCTTAGGAATTGATTCTGTTAAATCATTTTTCGTTTGATTATTGTCGGAATAAACAATCCTCTTTCTTTATGTTTTAAGTTATGCTTTTAATTTACTTTGGGTGTTTAAATGTTTTTTTTTTTGTTGCCTGCTTGCTTGTAATTATTTTTTTTGATTTTGAAGGGTTATCTATGTACTACAAGTTTAATACTACAGTCTTTTTAAAAAAACGTAAAATAATATTTTCTTATATAGAAAGTCAACAAAGAAAAGAAAAAACAAACGGGGAGAGGAGTATATACAAAATGAAAAGGATGGGAGTTAAGGTGAATTTGCGATAAACCTAAGTTAATCAACAGAGTAAAGTATAATAAGGTCATAAACATATAAAAAAGAAAAAAGATTATTAGGAGTTCTTAAAAACATTATTTCATTATTATCTCCATTTATTAATACATTCTGGAAAATAGGGAAGAAAGGGTTGAAATTCAAAGTAAAATCTATGTTTAAAAATATGGGTATATTTTAATTCAAAACAAACTAAGCTTAAACTTTACGTTGTTTTTCAGCTTCTTTAACGGCAGCTGCAGCTTGTTGTTTAGCGATATCTTCAGCAGTTGGCATACCTTCAGAGACAATCTTACCTAAAGTTAAGTTTTGTTCGGCCATCATTTCTTTAGTCTTTTCTTGTTCTTCCTTCAGTAATTTCTCACCATTTTCCTTCAAGTAATTGTACATATTCAGATAATTCTGTTGACCAATTTCTCTAATTCTATCTATAGGCATTTTTCTTGGTTTCAAATTAGCCATACCTAGCATTCTTGAAAGACCTTGTCCAGAATGAGAAGTAGCAGATTGTTCTTTTTCCCACTGTTCTCTCATCTTTTTTTCTCTTTCTAAGAACTCTTCAGGGATTTTTTTCTTATCCTTGAATCCATTCAAAACTTGTCTAACGTCCTTAACCGGTGAAGTAGCTAAGGATTCCAAGAATGGAATCAATTTAATCAATCCATCATCTCTATCACCTGCCCACTTGTCAATTGGAATGGCATTGTCAGGTTGCATTGAATAGGAATCTTCATTTGGATCGATCAAAATTAATTTACTTAAATCTCTGTTCATCAAACTCAAATCTTTGACGATCTTACCATCTTTAGATCTGCAAACTTCTCTGAATAAGGAATAAGAAATGAAAGCATGATAAGGGTCTAATTTAGCAACAGTTTGTTCAGCAAAAGCCATTGAAGATTTAGAAAAGATAACAATTTCATAATATTGAGATAAATAACCTAGGAAATAATCGAGACCTGGTCTTTTAGCAGTTCTCCAACCTTTCTTATGATCCCATTCAGAATGAACTAATAAATCATCTAATTCCAAAACTAAAGTCAATGCATGTCTGTAAGGTTCAGGTGGAGGAGGTGGTAATAAATCAGTGAAAGCAGGTTCTGAGAAAACATCAGAAACACCAATGACTCTTTTCTTAAATCTTGTGATGATCTTACCAGCACTGTAACCATTTTCAGCCTCATTGTATAAATCTGGCTCTTCAACTGGATCCCAGTCTCTACAACAGTAACCAGCACCAGCTAAAGCGGCACCAAACATTGAGAAATAAAATAGCTTGGACATTCTTTCTTTCTTTTTATCTAAAGAGGATTTAGTGTTGTTTCTTCTTTTTTTAGTTCTAGTGAATTCATCATGATGTTCTTCATTTTCTGGGCTACCTTCAGTTGATTCAGCCTTCTTTTCAGCGGTTTTGTTATTTGGATCTTCAGTGTCCATACCAGCTTTAGCTAATAAATCTTCATTTAAGATGGAGGATTGATATTGTTTCTTGTTGTTTTCTTTTTTAGCAGAATAGAAACGTTGATGTTGAGTTAATAAAGTATTTCTAGTAGTAGAAGCAACTTTGAGAGCGGTGGCGACGGGGAAGGCTCTAGTCTTTGCTAGAGACACGGCAGATCTTAGAAAGACAGCTGACATTTCTAAGTTATAAACAGGCTATATACAGAGGTGTGTGGGAGTTGAAATGGGAACAGTGTTTTCCCCTTTCAGGTTTCTCCATTAATCAAAATTTAAAACTTCAAATCTCGAGAGAAGCCAAAATTCAAAATTGAGAACTGTCGGAGACTCTCGAAAAATTTGATGATTTTCACCAATTTCATGAATTTCAAGAGTCGATGCAATTGTACAGAACTTACTGGATAGGATACTACAAATAATAATAAGAAATCTACTGGTATGTGGTTTAAGATATGTATCAGACAATAGGTCATCACCATTTCATGGGTCAATACCGCAAGGGCAGACCTCCCGACGATGGTTTTAAAGCTGAATATTAACTGATCTGGGAAAGCCCGGTAGACAGCAAACGGGGACAGGCAACGTCGAAACACCAGGTGTCTCTACTTGTATATCGTTGTGCCTCCACTGTTGACCGGCCAGCGTCCTGGTTGTTGAAGAGCCGAAAAGAAAAAACGGGTTGTGTTCAAAGTTTTTCACAAGAAGAGGAGGTTTAAATACTCACCGGTAACATGGCTGGTGAATTGTTTGCTGTGCCGCGGCGCATTATAGGAGACGCACGACCTTTAATTTCGGTCGAGGTTTATCAAATAGAACAGACAAACTGATTTAAGTCGAATGTTTTATATTTATCGCTTTATGATCCCACTACTAAATCCTTTCATAAAGCATGTCAAACCTTCAGGATCAACTAAATAGCTTCCGTAAGTCCCTTAAGGCCTCTTCGGCTGCCATTTCAGCCACGCAAAAGGCACAGAAAAAGAGACCGGGGACTCCTTCATCATCTCCATCAAAATTACCATCCAAAAGACCAGCAACACAGGACGATTCTGACAGTTCACTGGCTTCTAAAAGATCAAAAATAGCTTCTCCGATTCCGTCTTCCGCTCTCAGTAATGCAAGTGAGAATACTTCCGTTGGTAGTGGTGATGCTGGTTCTGCTCACAATTTATCATTAAAATTAGTTAGAGCCACTGATTTTATTAAAGAATGCGATCGACCAGTTAGCCTTGATGAATTGGCCATCCATATGAAACATACAATTGATGCCAAACTATTAAATTTAATTTCCAATTTAGATAGATATAAATATGATCCAGTGAAGAAAACTTTAGAATATTTGTCATTACATAATATTAAAACTGGTAAAGACTTACTAAAGGTTTTGGAGAGTCAGCAAACATTCGAAGGTTTGTCTGTTAAAAAATTGAAAGATGGTTGGAATGGTTGTCTTGAAACAATAGCTAAACTAGAAAAAGAGAATAAAATCATTGTTCATAAGACGAAAAAAGAAAATGCCCCAAGACACATTTGGATAAACTATGGTAATTTAAAAGTTGGTAATGTTGTAAATGAAGATTTCTATGAATTGTGGAATAAAATCAAAGTTCCAAAAACAGCTGAAGATTTAGTTCAAATCTTAATTTCAAACGGGTTGAAGCCAACCAATGTTGATCCTGATTCAATTAAAAATAAAAAAGTTGCCCCTGTTCAAGAAAGAAAACAAAAGAAACCTAGAAGAGGTAAAATTACTAATATTCATATGAAAGGTATACTTAAGGATTATTCCATCTAGGTTCCTCACACTCATATGATATTCTTATCTTATTGTTATTATTGCATGTTTTTTATCGAAATGTATATTTCTGCATTTTTTGTCTTCTCTATCCTACTCAAACTCATATTCGTTCGTTATTTCTTTGTATATTACCAAATAATTAATACTTTTTCTATATATTAACAAAAAAAAATGATTTTGAAAAAACTAATACATTTCTAAATGTACAAGAGAAAATGCCTAAAGAAATATTGTACATCAAATCTAATCCTTACTCTTTTTTTCCTTCTTATGCTTCTTATGCTTCTTTTCTTTCTTATCTTTCTTATCCTTCTTGTCCTTGCTCTTAGATTCGGAAGAAACAAGTTCATCAACTGCAAGATCTGCTGCTTTTCTCTTTTTACTTTGGAGATCAACGACAGGCTTTTCGGCCTCTTTGAAATCTTTAATATAATAACCAGTTGGGAAATGTCTCATTCTTAAACCTTCAACTTTTGGAACATCTTCTCTTTGTATCACAACTTTTGAATAATCAATTTCCGGAATTTTAACGGATTCAGAAATATTATAGAATCTTGAGAACTTTAAATGGTGTTGATGTTTTAAGATATTACTTCTTGACCCATCTGACAATGGGGTTAACAGTGAGTATTTACCAGCTTCTGTAGATTCACTACCTGTAGTAGTTGATGCTGTGGTTAGATCTTCATCTAACTTATATGTTTTATCATCGATTTTAAATGTCGTTGATTCAGCTATGTTTAAATTCACTGGTAAGTTTTTTAAATGTTTAACTTTAAAATCAGATGGAAATTTAAGTAACCAAAGTTCTTTCTTAGATAATAAGTTTTTCTCAGATAGTTGTTTTAATGATTTTAAATCAGAAACTAAATTATAATGTCTAGGTGCTTCAAATTTGTATTCTTGCTCATCTTCTGAAGAAGAAACCTCTAAATCAGAATCATCTATTGTTTCACTGGATATATATTTCTTGGAGGACATAGTAGAGATGTTGATTTATAAAAGTGCAATTTAATGCCTCAAATAGTTGTTGATGAAACTCGGTTGACACTCTAGGAACAACCATTATCTTTTACACACAGATAGTGCAAAATTGAAAAAAGCCAAAAAAAATTTAAGGTCGTGCGCGATCCGCAAAAGAACTCGGGCACAGCCTTGTTATTGAGAGGAAGTTCAACACCAGTGGTTCACTTCAGAATCAAAAGCTGGGAGATGCCTGTACTGCCAATTGTACCAGTTAATCTTCTGTTGATCACATATGAACCTGCACGAAAATATAGCTCTCAAACTTGCAGCTCAACAACTCAAGTCTGGTTTTGAAATCCTAATCAAATACTCCCCTGATTTTAATCCTAATGATTTTCAACAGTATGACCAAATCACCAAGTACTGTATAGGGGTTAAAGATAGATACTTGAAAAATAAGTCTGTGGTGGATGAAGTTTTACAATTGAATTCCATTCAAGACAGCTTAGAGTCAAGTAGTGACGCATCGTCTGATGCTTCCCATTATGAATCCTACATTGCAACTAAGAATTTCTTAGTAAATCCACAAACTCAATCGTCATCTGTTTCTGCTTCTGCTTCTTCGTTCATAAATAATAACCCTCCTGGTTCACAACGTCCAACTCCTTTTCCTTCTAGTTTTGTAATCAGCCCATCTTCTAATCATGCTACTGAACAAAAACAGTGCCAACCCCTACGATACCAAACCCCTTCGCTTCTTCCATCAAGTACCTCATCATCATCAGTAACCCCTTTAAGTTATGAGCTCTCTCAAACAAACACATCACCGAACAACACTTACACTCTTCCTTATTTTGTAGTTAAATCTAAAGCAGCCACCAGTAACCAAAGGGGGTATACACCTGTATCTGGAACTGCAGAAATCAGAGAAGCTTTGAATGTATTATCCCTATCTCCTACAATAACTAACTCTTTACTATTCAGAAACATCAAAATGGATTTAAACCAATCTTTACAACCAGAATACAAAGCTGATTATACATTTGAAGACAAACTTCATCCAGGGGATCCATTCATTTGTCATTTACGTGTAGGTGGATCCCCGATTGCATCAGGTTCTGCAAAGACTAAAAAAGCAGCAGAAACAGTGGCAGCATACGTAGTTTCATCGAATAAGCAACTATTACAATTTTTAAAATCTAATTTAGTTCCATCATGGATTGACAGATATGAAGTTCAAGGTCTAGCTTCATCAGAAAGGCGGGTATACGCACTTACAAACGAGGATCAACCTGCTAGTAACACAATTGATATGAATGTTGATCAAGCTATTAGATCTGGGGATATTGATTCTAATGCTAAACAAAGACTATATGCTTACTATGACTCGAAATTTGAATTAAGGCCTGAATATAATTATGAAAGTATGCTTTCTAATGGATTCTTATGCAAAATCAGCATAAGTGGTAATGTTAGAGGTTACGGTATCGGACAAAATAAAAAAGAGGCTAGCTCTAGAGCTGCTATGTGCGCCATTCAATATGATCCTGGTTTAGTCTGAATATAGTGGATATTTTCAAGGAAATTGTGATTACGAATAGGTCTGGTACTAGGTTAATGATCACACGATTATGGTGTCCATTGTACTTTGCGGTAGTCCATGATTAGTTTAAATTACCTAGTATGTATTTTTCTGTGTGTACTTTAGTTTTCGCTTAAACCTGTTTTTGATATACAATCCATAACAATCATGCTATCTTTTGCGCTTTAGAAGGCAAAAGGATTCGAGGTCTTTAGCATAACTCTGGTTCTGAGAGCCTGTATATACTTTTTCCAAAATCTAAAAGAATGTTTTGTATTAAAAGTATGATGAATTGAACAAACAAAAGAAAAAAAAACGCTTTATAACATGACAACAACAACAAAAAGAATAACAAGAAAAGCAGCAAAAGAGAGAGAGAGAATAAGTATAGATACAAGATGAAGCAAGAAAGCTAAACTTAAAAGGCTCCAATAAAATTAAAACAGAAACTCTAATTATAATCGCCACTGTTAAACATAGAGATTTCAACCGCAGCTTTAACATCTACCAAATCTAAACTTTCCATACCGCTAGTGATCTTACCACCATTTTTCAACTGGGCATTCAAAGCTCTTGCTCTTTCGGATGATTCCAAATAAGCACTTTCATCACCAGTAACGTATTCCCCAGTGAAAACACCGACTTCGAAAGAATTAATCTTTGGAGGTTCCTTGTTAGTTAGAATTTGTGAATGAATAGTATCATCTCTTGAAACAACTGGAGTTAAAGCTAATTCCAATTCATTTTCTTTAATTTGATAATCAGGTTTACAACATTCGATTAAATCATCTAATCTTTGATAAAATACTTTATCAGCTCCAATTTCTTGGGCGATCTCATCTTCATTTTTTTCAAAACCAACTAATGCCTTGTTGTCAGCTAAATCAATACCATAAACGTGATTATGTCTGATGACTGGGGCGCAGGAAGCAAAGTAAACCTTTCTGGCACCAGCTTCTCTAGCCATGTTAACAATTTCTTTAGATGTGGTACCTCTAACAATGGAGTCATCAACTAACAAAACAGATTTACCATAAAATTCAGAAGCCATCGCATTTAATTTTCTTCTAACTGAAGACTGTCTTTGCTGTTGATCAGGCATAATGAAAGTTCTACCAACATATCTATTTTTAATGAAACCTTCTCTATATGGAATATTCAGACTCACGGCTGTTTCTAAAGCAGAATGTCTTGAAGTATCAGGAACAGGAATAACAACATCAACCTCTTTTAAAACATCCTTACCTTCATCTTTAAAAGATTGTCTAATATTATTAGCTAACTTCACACCCATTTCTAATCTTGATCTATAAACACTAATACCATCCAGCACAGAATCTGGTCTTGCAAAATAAACATATTCAAAGATATCAGGACTATAAGATTTCATTGGAACAACTTGTTTAAATTCAGGTTGCATTGAACCCTTAGGTATTATGACAGCTTCACCAGGTAATATATCTCGATAAACTTGGAAACCATGAGCTTTTAAAACAACAGATTCGGAGGCTAACATATAATCTTTGGAACCATCATTTTTTAATCTTTCACCGATCAGTAAGGGTCTAATACCATGAGGATCTCTGAAGCCAATTATACCATAACCTGCTAACATCGCCACACAAGCATAACCACCTCTAACTTTTTCATAAACACCAGTTAAAGCTTTGAAAATATCACTATTGTTAACTCTTGATTTATCATAAGTGGCTAATTCTGCAGCAAATAGATTTAATAATAATTCAGAATCAGAATCGGTATTAATGTGTCTATGCACAACCTCATCCATATATTTCTTTAATTCATCACCATTAGTTAAGTTACCATTGTGAGATAAAGAGATACCATAGGGAGAATTGACATAAAAAGGTTGGGCTTCGGAGGTTGCAGAAGAACCAGCCGTTGGATATCTTAAATGAGCAATACCCATATTACCAACCAAACCCAGCATTCTTTGTTGAGTGAAAACATCTCTGGCCATACCATTACCTTTACATTGGTAGAATCTTCCACCTCTACCACAAGTGACTATACCTGCAGCATCTTGACCTCTATGTTGTAAGAACAGTGAACCATCGAATAATTCCCTTGCACAGTTAACATTAGGATCTGAACACACCAATCCAAGGATACCACACATGATGTACTATAGGAATGAGTAAGAATTTAAGCAGATGAATACTTTTCTTCGTATGTTGAAAGAACTTTTGGGCTTTTTCAGACAATTATTTTGATCTTGCTTTCTTTTTCTTTCTGGAGAAAAAAAGTTTAAATCAAGTTGGTGGAGTGAAGATAAGTTGAATGTGTCTTCACGGAGAGAGATGTAGAGATGACGAGCTTTGTTAAAACAAGGTGAAGCTTGAAGGACTACGACTACTTAGAGCCTTGTAAAAGAGGAGTTTACATGGAAAAGAGTTCTGTAAAAACCGACTGAATTTTTTGCTTCTTTTACAGTGCTCGGATATCTCACTAGTTTTGTTTCCCGGGCTGTGCTATTTTTTATTTATTTGCGCCAGAGTCAAGTCAATAAATTCAGTACATAATTAGGAACTAGGAGACCGTCTACCGAACCACACTTGAAGCGGGGGTTCCTCTATGTTACGGAGAAGCTGTTGCTATAGGCTGACTCTTATCCTCTTTCAGGGGTCTCCGCTATACGACGGTGACGGATCAGGTGCAGTTACAACAGCAGAACGGGTGAATCACATGAATGACTCTGCTCCCGCGTCAACGAAAGTGTGGAAAAGGGGGATGATTCACTTAACTACCTAGCTACTGACTCTGATCTTCCAATCGATCTGATCTGTTCTCTCGGTCAAGGTCTTTAACAAAAAGGAACTATCAGCAAGGAAACAAATAACTATTGAGATAAATTTAAAACAGCTCAAAAATAAGTAATACTGGGAAGATTACTCGCTAGAGCCCGGCGGGACTCGAACCCGCAACCATATACCTCCGGAAGATAACGTGCTAACCAATTGCACCACGGGCCCATCGCGACTTGTTAAAAATGGGTGGCTTCTGGGGGGATGGAAAACCTGTTCCAAAAACTCCGTGCACCAGATGTCTTTTTTGTTTTATAAATCGGGGTAACATTTGAGGTAGAAGTGCGATTTGAATGATTTACAGCTACAAAATTACTTGGTTGTTGCTTTGGTGTAGTTTTATTGGCTAATTTATGATTGACGAGGGATTTGTGGAAAAATTATATCATCTGAAGTTGTCTTTCAGTTTTTGATTCTAAAATTATTTTTTGTTTTGAACATTATACTTATTGGCCTGCAAAAGTTTTTAATTATGGTATCCTATTTTGAAGATTTTTTCCAAGCAAGAAAGTATAGTACTATATCTATCTGTAATGACTTAAATACTGTTTTCTTATAGATCTATAATACATATCAAATATTTTCTATCTTTCTTACACTTTAATTGATGAAAGATTAATTTTAATGTTCTTTTTTACCTTTAAAACTTAAGTGATAGATAGATAGACAAGCTTTTTTTCTACAGTTAGTGTAGATTTAATTCATTAACACAGCTTTAAGTACATATAGTATTGGGACCCGGAGATGAGCATACCACAATTACCCGTTAGAATTTAAAAATGAAGGATCGAGTCCATAACGGATCACCAGTTTACCCCACTGGGGCTTATAACAGAAAATTTATTTATGTATTCTTATCTAATACCTCTGGAATCACTCTGACGTAATTCAACCCAATAACGAAGTAGATAATTAGTCAAGCTCCGATGATTAGAAAGAAACCTCAGAATCTCCGGCTTTCTAGAATTTATCGAATTCCAATCCTAAACTTCCAGATGGAACCTATAAAATTATTTTTTGTCAATCCAATCCTATCTGATTTAATATGAAACAGTTGATTGCCCAAACACCACAACTGAACCCAATTGCAAAAACAATCAATCCTTTATCCTTAAACGCTAATTCCAAGCTCAAAGTCTCAGCGATCGCTAAAAAAAAAATTTGACTACGTTCAACAAATCTGGAGAAGAATCGAACAACCCCAAGAAGTTATCTCCTGATCAATTCTAAACAAGACAAACTTATTCTAGATAGCAATCCGGAAACCTGCAAAAACCCATCCCCAACTCTTTATACTCCAATTCCATTCAGTGACTACCTCCAAAATGTCTTCAATCCAGTACCTAAGACCGAGTTTTAGAACACTGGTCAAACAATCAACAATCAAGCCATATCAATCATACACCTTTTCACAAGGACAACAACTAATAAGAACTTTCACAACTTCGCCAGTCCAACTCTCTACCTCATCAAAGTCAAAGAACAATTTCAAAAAGCCTGGCAGTTTTTCATTATTCTTAGAAAAACTAAGAAGAGCCACAAGGTTTACATTTTCCTCATCATTAGTGCTAACAGCAATTGCATTATCTGGTGCATCGATGTATTTCCTATTCACTGAATTGTTTGCACCATCAGGTGAAACTTCCACATTTAATAGGGTCGTTAGCATGATTGAAAAAAACGAGGAATGTTTAAGATTATTGGGATATTCAGAAGAACAAATTAAATCAGGCAAAAAAATCAGATTAAAGGCCTATGGTGAAGAAGCCGGTGACAAATGGTCAAGAAACAGACCATTCCAAGCAGCTAAATTTATCAGCCAAGATGATGGTCTGGAACATTTATTAATGAAATTCTACGTGGAGACTGAGAATCATAAAGTTGGTACTGTCCAACTAGAAGCTTTGGAGCAAAATTTCATAGAGCAATCGTTTGTTTATATTGTTTTGGAGGTTAAGGATAAACCAAGACATTATTTGGTCGGTAAGCCAAAAACTTCAATTACTAAAGTTAATCCATTAGGCACTCATAATTTAATGAACATCAAATGGGGTCCAAAGAAAGATTAGGTATGGTATGATTTTGGTTTTCTTTCTCTCTCTCTCATTCTCATGAATTTATGACTTTACTATCCTGTGTTTTCTGCTTTTTATAATATTACCCTAGTTAAAAAGTTTTTACTCGTCTCTACTATCTTTTTTTTTCCTCCTTTTATTTTGTACATATAATAAACTAAAGATAAGTATATTCTTTAAGCAAAGAACTCTCAAAAAAGGGGGCATAGCATAAAAATTTGAACAGAATTAAATCAAACAAATAATAAGGTAATGCAAAAATCAAAATTTAAATCAAAAAGGTAAAGCAAAAATCAAAATTTAAATCAAAAAGGTAAAGCAAAAAAAAGAATGAAAATTAAAATATGACATAAAGTACAATTAATATTTCAAAAATAACCAAAAATGTGTTGGGAATAGGTTGTTTTTTCAAAGCAAGATTTTTTTTCGTTAGTTGATCTAAATACTTTTCATCTAAAATATCATCGTCTGAATAATCAGATTGAAAATCAGCGGCACTTAAATTCGATGTACGCTTACCAACAAGATAATCTTCCCAATCACCACGTATGAAGTCACCACATTTAGGCCTAAAAGCATAATGTTCTGGAGGGGCAGTAATTTCTTTAGCAGATCTTAGATTCACCGGTGACTCTCGTGCCTTTAATAAACCATTAAACTTATGAATATCTTGATGTGTAGACCTTTGAAGTGAGCAATATAAATTTAAAGCAATACTTAACCGTTGATAATCATGACAACCAGCAAATAACCCATACATACCACGATCAACATCATTCATAATTGTTTTACAGTGAACATAATCACAAACTTGCTGCAAAATTTTTTCATTTTTTTCTCCAAGTGGAGTGGATTCACAACCCGCATAGCATATTAAGCCATTCATAACGCAATCGCATCTTTCTTCTCTTGGACTATGAGGAAGCCTGCTTAAATCAATACCACCTAAAATGCCTCTACTACTAACTTCAACAGGGAAGTGCTTAGTCATATTACGAAGCAAAGGAGGTTGCCTTCTAAAACAACCATAAAATGGAACTTCAATACGTTTCTCATAATCTTCACCAAACTGATAAAATTGCACTGGAAGAGTAGAATTTTCTCCAAAATAGAATTTCAGCCAATATTCCTCATCAGAGTCTATATGAGTATCTTTCAATTTCAATCCGATTGGTCTTCTATTTCCATGATTCAACCTCATATGTCTTCTTAAATCTTTATAAGCAATTTTCAAAATCGGTAAAGTTCCAAAATGTATTGGATCAGTAGGGCCTTCAATTATATAGCCAATCAAACCCGGACATCTCAAACTTATATCTATTTTTCTTGTAAAATCGGTTTTCATATCTAGATTCCATGTTGAATTGACTTGACCTAAATTGAAAAAGAAATAATTTAAGTATTTTGGATCCATTAAAAACTTAGTGACTTTACATTCTTCTTGTTTGAAATCACTGGCTTTGATTTCACCTACTGCAAGTTCGTTAAGATTAATTTCTGTTTCATTATGTGAGAAGTAAAAGGTATTATTTCTTGAAAATTCAATTTCTGGGATCCACTTTGGCATAATGAATGGTATATCAAGATCAGCATCAGCTTCAGGGTTACCTTGGGCTGTAATGCTTCTGAAAAGAACTAACAACGATAACAGCCCAATCAACATTTGTGTCTAGTTGTTACTGGTACAGTTCAAGGCTGTCCTTAGTTTTGCTGAAAGAGAACTTACTTCAGGTGACACCAAGATCAGACCAAACAAAAGCAGCTTCAAGATACAGGCGAGCGAACTGCCGCAGGTTGTTCCGTCTCGAGGAATTTAAGATTAACTCCGACTCCGAGAATCCGATAATCTTGGAAAAACAGAAAACAGCACAACAGTATGTATAAAAAGAACCATATAGAAGAGGAAACTCAAACAAACAAAAGAATTAAGAAAAATTGTACTAACTAAGAGTAAGAGTACTAAAGGAAGGTTCCTTGTTTAGAACGTTAGACTACTAAATAAAACCAACTTTCTTCAAAACCATGAAGGCAGGAGAAACATTATAGCCTTTATGAATGAAATGCATCAACCAGGAGTAAAAATGTTTCTTGACAAATAAATTCAGTCTATAACCAACACCGACATTTTCAGGTTTGGCTTCATTAGCTTTAGTGAAAACAGATGGATCATCAGTTATTATACCAACTAAGTTCTTACCAAACAATGTTTGGGCCTTAGCTAGTTCTTGACGTTTATTAACTGTCCATAACCAAACATCCATGTTTTTCTCTTTGCAAAATTTAGAAAAGTCCTTAGCCATATAGTTATGGTAATTTAATAAATAATTCATTGAGATGAAATCAACAACTCCACCTTTGGCGGTAATTTCTTGATAAACTTTTTGAGCAAAAGTGAAATCCAATGCGATAATACCAGTCGAAAATCCATATTTTTTCAAATCATCAAGATAAAAATTAGATGCCCAAATTCCAAAAATCAATTTATTTTTCCAATACTTCAAATCCGGTTCAATGTTTTCCAGATCTTGCAGAATTAGCTTTAACAACTTTTCAGGATCATTATCCCTTTTAATATCCAACATCAATTTAATATCTCTATTCTTATCCTCTTTATTCAGATCAGCCAATTTCTTCTGTAACCAACCTAACACTTCACTGAATAAAGGTGGAGGCAAATGAGGCTCTCTCAAAGTTCTTAATTTAGACAAAGTTGGCTCATAAGCTTCTTGATTAACTTCAAAATCTTCACCGAAAACTCTAAGAGTGTTAACATCATGAGCCATAATGATCTTATTATCAGTAGTGATATGTAAATCCAACTCAATTATATCAGCACCGGCATCTACAGCAGCGTCATATGATAAAATTGTATTTTCTGGGTACGCTTCTTTGTATCTTTATTAACCTCGGGAAAAAATAACAGTTAGTATACTTTATGATCGTGAAACCATTGAAAATAGGAGAGGATAGCAAATTCTTAAACTAACTCTGTCCCAATATTGTGTACATACCCTCTGTGGCCGGCAATTATTGTATCTTGGTAAACCATTGTGAAAATTGAGATAAAATTTTGATGTTCTATGGGAGGTGAATAGGTGAGTTGAAAAAACACTGAAGAAAAGGAGTAATCACAACAGAAAATGCATAGACCTCTTGCTGATAAAGGAGTGGCAAATGGCCGATTGAATTATGATCTACCTAGAGTTCCTTTTCCACCTGTGTGGCTACATAAAATTGACAATTGGGAACACCAGAAACATAAAGAGTCAGGAGTCACCGTGCGGCTGCAACGTGCGCTATTAGGCTACGACTGGCTGATATAAGCGGATTTAAGACTTCTGTACTCAGGAAGGACTATTAAAGGAAGTTTTATTATTGATATGATAAGGAATCAACGGGAGAAATGAGAAATGAAATGACGAGTATTTATATATAAGCAAAGAAAAAAAAGGGTAGGGAGAAAGACAAGCAATGCAAAGAAAGTGAATGTAAGTGTACAAATAGGACAAAAAAGAAAACAGTAAAATAAAAAGATGTCTAGGGAGAAAAAAAATTAATGAAAAGCATACAAAAGCCTTTTAAAGTGTTTTTTTAAAAAATGTGTATATGTGAAACAGGAAATAAAAAGTTGTATAGTATCTTGTTGAAAAAGAGTTTAATAAATAAGAGGAGTGTGTTTTTCTTTTTGTGAGACCGGAAAATTAGTTTATTAGACTTTAACATATTTATGAGCTTCATCTTCAAGGTCATCTGTAATAAATTCGCCAACAATTTCGGAACCAAGTTCTTCTCTTTGAGGGTATTCAATACTGTAAACTTTATTAAGCATTTCCATTCTAGTACTTAAATAAATATCATCATAGTAAGAACTAAATTGATCATCATTCGATAAATTTCTATCAATCTCATTATTCTTTTCTTGTTGTCTAAATAATGTAGATTCAGCACTTGAAACATATTTCTGCCAGATTTTGTTATCATGACAGGCACCAATGAAACTTGATCCACCATTATTAAATAGTTCAATATCTTCAGATGGAACATATTTACATTTATCATCATCAACCCACAATCTTAAATGATCAACAAATTTATGTTCATTAAAAGCATCTAAAGATGGCAAATATCCATAGAAACCTTTCAAGATTTGAGAATTTCTATTTGGAACATTTGCTAATCTACCCTCAAATAGTGTTTTCTTCAATGGACTGATTTGATCAATATGATAAAATTGACCTGAGCCAGAATTAACAATCTTACCCATAGATCCAACAACTTGATTTTCCACAGTTAAACCAATTTGACTTAAATAAGCTGCATCTGCTGATAATGAACCTAAAACTTGTTCATTCACTGTAAGCATATCCTTACTTTTAACTAATCCATTGATTTCAATATACATACCTGTTCTAGTATCAATGAATCTCATATCAGTTGGATCTGGTGATGCATTACCATTATTTTCTATAGCTCTTTCCATGTAATAAGGTTGAACATCAATTAAAAATAAACCAGTACCATCTCTTGGATCTTGAATAACTAGTGATTGATTAAAAGAAGTAGCTAATCTTTTCATGTCTTCAGCAGGTACATCAAAATGAGCAGTTCTTTCCCATGGTGATAATAAACCATTTTTATCCCAACCTAGCAATGATTCTTGGGACAACCATGTATTTATACCTAAATTGTTAGTCATCTGTAACCAGCCTCTTATTAATTGATGTAAAACCTCATGTCTTTGATTTTCATCGTCAATTACTTTCTTGAAAAATCTCCAATCATAAGCTTCTCTATATTTATCGGCACCTTCTTTAATTAAAATGTCATAGAAATACTTATCATCACTATTGAAAGCAGCAGTTGCCAATTTTGATTTCTTCTTATCTGATGAGTATTCGAATTTCTTACCATCAACGTCAACTTCATTTGGAATTTCATTACCAGTTTCAACTAGCTTATCACCCAAGATATGCTCAACCGCACCAGCAGTTTTATAAACACTAATTGGCTCAACTAAAACTTCTTGATATGATTTACTTTCTCTTTCCATTTTATTTTTAATGAATTTTTCCAACATACCAGATTTAATTAAATCTTTCTTACCATTAACTTTTACAATCAAGGCTAAATCTTTCAATAGGTAGACCAAAGATGAAGGGTTTGGAGCGGCCGCATATAAATAAGTCTTGGCTCTTAAATTCAATCTGAATTGAGATTCATGCTGAGAAGCAGCATGAGTGAAATAAAAGTTCAAGGAATCTTCCTTTGCAGTATTAGCATCAACACAATCAGGCCATTCGGTTCTAACGTTGGAACCCAAGACACCAGCAATGAAACAATCAGGTTTCTCTACAATCAAAGGCTGTAAATCCTTCATGTCAACCCAATCTTTCCAATTGAATTGGAAAACAGGCAGTTCAGTCTTAGGCTGTTCTTTTAAAGTTCTTAGGTAATCGGCTAATGCATCATAATATATAGTGACAGTTGATCTAACATCTGTCGTTTCAATGACGTGTTTATATGGAGAATTAGGTAAGACACAAGTATCTGCAGTATAAGGAAATTCCTTTTCAGTTTTGGATTCTTCAGCATGATCTTCTAATAGTTCATTTTTAGCGTCAGGTAGATCTCGATCCGTGCAATAACTCCAAATGGAGTTGTTATCTTTGTTGTTCGAAGAAGTTGAAGATAAGACAATGACTAACACAATCAAGTATAGCATTGGAATACCATATTTAGCTAACTTGGATTTTCTTAAATGTTTCACTTTTCTATCAAGTTGGGCAGCAGAAGATACTCTTTTTGGTCTGAATCTTCCATCATGATCATTGTAATTGAAATCTTCGGAGACTATACGGCCATAAGACTTCTTCTTTTGATGGCCTCTGATAACTGGTTTCTGTTTGTTGTACATTATTGTTGCTGTAGAAGTCATCTACTACGAGTTATTATGGTTTGTGAAAGAAATGGTGATATGTTTAAATGAAGTGGAGGTATATGTGAACAGTGAACGGTGAATTCGGAATATAAGCTTAAACCGATTTCAGTGAAATTTGGGCTATGTAGTAAAATAAAGTGGGAAGTGGTTTCGACGCGATTTAATAGATCAGAATACGAACTAGATGGCAGAAAGTTAGAAACCTTGAAGGTGGCAAATGAGGTATTAATATAGTTGATGATCCAGCTGTTAATTTTGGGATTGAGAGGGAAAGTAAAAAGAGGAGGAAAACTAGTGGGATTAGTTGCATGAAACATATCGTTTTTTCAATTAATTTTTGCTTTTTACAAGAAGAACAACGCGCCAGATGCACAGCCCGGCTGATTGCAAATCGATCTAGCTTTTCTTTTTCTTGTTTGCCTCTGCGGCGCTATTGCAGATGCGGGATCTGGATTGGGTGTAGGTCGCGGGATTGGCGTTTATACTTTTTATATTACCGAATGAGGACTTGATCTTTTAACCATACTAATACATGGTGGTATATAGCAAGTCATTTGACCCCACATATTCATACATATCGACATCGATCTGGTATTCTGATGCTATATGTATTGATATCGGTACTGTAGGTACATGGACCAAAGCATTCTCAATAGTGCCCCAAAGAGACTAGACAATGTGAAATTACTTAATTGTGAATCTTGGTAGGAATTAAAGAGAGCAAGATAATAGTAAAAATCAGGATTGACCTTGGACCCTTATAATAAGGGTGATTCAAAATATACTGAACATGCTTTAATTATTTAATTGGCTCTTGAGAATATTATCAGCATACATATCCGACCTTGAGATTCAATTATCTATGATCTTAAATTTAAGGAGAGTGATGTATGCTACTTATATCGATAGCTGATCTATTTGAGGAATCTGTATGTTTGACTCATTATCATGGTCAAGCTCTCAAATTTGAAATATTGTCCAATAATTGTAATTATATGGAAATTATTTGCATACTGTTAGCACAGATCATTTAAAAATCAATATTACATTCTTGTAATATAATTACAATTAACTTTGACTTTAGGCGACGTTGAAAAAAAATTGTAAATTTAATTAAAGAATTACCACATAATTATTCAGCAAAGTTATATACCATAAACTTAGGGTCGAGTCTAGATGCTCACCACCAAATAGCTAAAATTATCGGGAAACCTGCAAGTTGCTGCTCAATCGAATCATAACACGTTGAAACATATGTACTACAATCTCCTTTTCAAAAAGCATTCTCGAATCATGATCCCCAAAATTCCCTTATATATCTTTAATTTTAACAATTGTATTTCATGTAGTAGTGCGCAAGATTAAGGGCAGACCTTTATATTCAGCTTAATATAGCTTAACCGTTGATTGTCTCAGATTATCCTCAGATCTTAATTCTTCTAGTCAACTGATCGAAATAGAAAATACTATAAACCGCGGTAGTGAACTTTTATATAGCCACAATTAAGTTATTACATATAATCCCATCGGCAATTCAAACTTCCAAAGTATATAGGTATATTAAGTAGCTGAGATTATACAATAAACGGGCTGTTATGGGTGATACCTATACATACATTCAACCCTAAATACAAATCAAGTACGTCCTTTATGTTATCTTTCCTAAATATATATCGATGTTATAGTCTGGTTAAGCCCTATAGCAATTGAATTTTAAGCGATATAATAGAAAAAGAAAAATTATATACCCGGCATGGCGACCGGACTTTTATATAGAGATCGGAATATGGCGCGCATTTTCTTATTGATTAAAGACTTGGAAATTCATCAAATTTCATCAAAATTTCAGTTTTTATGACCCCCTTCCAATTGTACAATATATTAGGTGGATTGTACGTACTATACAGGGGTTCATTCATCCATCACCCTAAGAAACACACATATATATATAGTGAGAAAATTGCACATATATATAATATAATCATGACCAGGGATCTATATATAGGACAGCGCAATGAGACTTGTGTACTGACTGGCCTTGGGCTGTAATTTCAGAGCGTTTGTGATGTATATGTTAATTTATTAATTTATCACGTGATTACAATAATATATTTATCACGTGTAAGAAAACAGAGTCTCACTTATTTCCAGGCCACTTCTTGTCTATTGTTGGAACCATGTACTCAATTTAGACCTTTTAGGCAATTAATTTAATTAATTTTTAATGCCATGGTTAATTTTGAAATTTTGTATGGAATGGAATTGCAACCATAGGAATGAGTATAAATTTTCTTGTCACTCTATATATATGACCATCATGATAAAAGATAAGTTGATCAGAATATCCTATATCCTTTATCGTGGCCGGATTAATTTTTGATCCCATGATTTCCTTAATTTTTGATTGATCTTCACTGGACGCGCTGTCTACATTCATCTAACAATTTTGCAAATCCTATACAACTAACCGGCGGCCTATCAATCATATAATATCTGAAGGATCTAGAACGTGTCATATATTATAGCTCACGTGTAATATTGGCACTATGGCCATAGCCATAGCTCAAATAAGCTAGGCTCGAAGCGTTCTGCCAACAATTCCAGAAATCAAATATAGCGCCAAAACTACAACAGCTGGAAAATTGAAGCCAACGGCTACCCATTCACTCTTATGTAAACATCTCCGGTTTTAATCTTCAAAAAAAGAATATACAACCGTGTAAGATTTCGACTACCTGAATATCAATTGAATTTTTTGTGATTATAATTGAATCTGTAAGGGGTATACAGATAAGGAGCTGGCAGGCTCCTCAAAAGCCAAATTGGCTGCATTTCGCCAACCGTCCGCATTAGGTAATTGGTCGTCAGACCCTTGCAATTAGCCGACCACATGGTCTTCATTAGATAATGATACCCTCCTTAATTCAATTAGCTGATTAATGTCTCAATTTTAGAAATTAATACTAGAAATGGTAACTAACTACTATATATATATATATATATCTCGTTCGCATATTTTATATTCTTATCAGCAATTAATCGCACATGGGTAAGCCAACAACCTTCTCCAGCACATCAATAATTGATATCCCCCGGCAAAAATCATCATGATATAATCTCTTAACTTATTGGTTGCCTAAAATCAAAAATGTAATTAATCTTATCTTAAATTTTAATTGTAAGCTAACATTCTTTATAACCTAGCTATTTAACTGGAGGAGCTCTATGTGCCCCGTTCTCGTTATAATGCAGCCATCAGTTATCAGTATTTTCAACGTAATAAGGTTATGTATTGTGGAATTTATTATGTGCCCATTTTTTTTGCAATTCAATTGGAAATTATGCTAAATTCTTACGAATTATCGCCATCTATTATCATGCTATGCTCATGAGCGGGAAAGTTGACTTGCATAGGCGTCATCATTTTATATACGCTGACCTATGCTGCCTTTATATGTATATGTGAAGATCAATTATCATAATGTTTTGAACATATATGATGTTCTAGATTACTTGCATATGTATAGATGACGTGCACACAGAGCGAGCTCCATATATTTACAAAACACTGGTCCTCCAAGAAGGAAGTGAAGTAAACAATTGGCGCCCTTACATTAGCCGATTTGCAACAACATCTACGATAAGCGTATTTTTTAACCGCAGCACGGCCTGGCTGAACGTATACCAATTACCACTGACAGAGACAAATAATAAAAACAGATAAAAGAACTTCTACCAATTTACCAATTTATTTAATTTAATTCGATCAATTTAATTGCATATTCACAAACCCGCTTAGCTGCTTGTTCAATATTTCATCATCGCTTTGGCTTCTGGATGTACCCTAGCATACATGGCCATTTACTAAAGAATGATACCTTTATATACAGGCTACATAAAAGTCCCAACATTTAAGAAGTTGGAACCAATCAGTCATCCAGAGATCTCACTTGATCAAAAATTAAACAACCTTCAACCATTTATTAATTATCATTACGTATAAAAGTCATGCAGGAGATCCAGACACGCCACAAGAAACGTAAACATAGAAGTTATATATACAACGAACTTATTTGGACAACTTAGAAATCTTTTCGTCAATCAATCTATTAACCAATTTATATAATGCAGAATCTTGTCTTTGAAATTGACTTTCTAGTTGATTTTCAATTTGTCTTTCAATTAATTTACCAGTTAGATCAACTTCGATATTAACACTATCACCAATGGCTTTTAAAGGTATAACAACTTTCTCTTGAGTATAAGCAACCATCATGATTTTGAATTTACTAGTTTTATAATCAACCCCGATAACAGTTAAACTTGTACCGTCAACAGCAATAAAACCTTTATGAACGATATAATTTATGAATTCTTTATCTCTTAATTCAAATTCAAAAACAATGGCATTTCCATCAGGTATTTTCGAAGTTATAGTAGCAATAGTATCGACATGACCTTGAACAACATGACCACCAAATCTAACATCACCACTAATAGCTCTTTCTAAATTAACTTTTGAACCAGTTTTCAAATCACCCAAGTTTGTCTTTCTTAAAGTTTCTTGAGAAACACCTACTTTGAATGAATCTGAATCAAATTCTGTAACTGTTAAACATGTACCATTGACAGCTATGGAATCGCCTAAATGACAATCTGAAAGAATTGGTCCAGCTTTGGCTATCGTTATAGATACACCATTTCCTCCGGATTCGGAATTATCTAACTCTTTGTATTCTTTCACTTCACCGATGATTTCAACTATACCTGTAAACATGTCTCTTGTTGATATATTGCTCGTTTTGCTATTATTCGCAAAAAAACTCTATTACGATCGAAAGATCAAAATTATGATTCAACAAACCCTGATGACTAAGCTCGTCATCATGAGGCTTTTAATTTGTGATATATTTACACACCCGTACACGGAAAACACCAATTTTTCTGAAATTGAAAGTTTCAAATACCAAAAATTTTCATGAAGAATCAAATACGTCTTTCTTTCTTTCTTTTTAAAACAACAACAAAATACTTCATATTATCAATCGTTATTGTTGTCTTTCGAATCTTTTGGAGCTGCTGAAAGAGTTTAGAAGATTTGTTGATACAGTCGTATAACACTTTTTCTAACTTCTTTCAGATGAGTTCATCGATTCTGCTGTTTTTTTCATTCATTTGTTTTGGGCTATTATCTCCATAATTATTAGTGCATTCTTAATTGAGTCACGAATTCTTCCGTAATAATGATGGTAAACGAAACCCATATAACAAAACATGTTTGACTTTTATTGGCTAACAAGGGGCATTCAGTTGTCGGTGTTGATTTAATGATCGTTAAATAAAGTACACCTGCAGAAGTTTTACATGATTGAGATTCATTTCTTGAATAGGTTTATGCTTAACTTTTGATGGTGTTCTACATTTTTTATTTGATATGTACTTTTAAGATTAATTATAGTAAAATGAAAAAAAAAAACTCAAATGAAATTATATTGAAATTAATGTATACAAACATGCTGCCTATAAAGGAAAGACCAATGAAACACCTTCATCACCTGCTGTGATTAATCTTTCTCCTGAGTTATCTATGCTGAAATCTAGCACAGATAAATGATGACCAACAAAAGTATGTAAGACCTCACCTGTTCTTGCATCCCATTTATAAACTTTACCATTATATGAGGAACCCAATAAAATTGGAGTGTTAGATATAAACTGTAATTTGGTTATAGCAATATCTTCACTACCTCTCTTTGATTCAACTTGTAATGTCTTTCTGACTTTCCAAGTTTTAGTATCAAATATAGTAACTGTACCAGAAACAAAACCTAAAGCTAAGAAATTTAAGTCATCATTCCAAGCTAAACTTTCAATGGACGCATCTCCAATTTGTTCATTACCATTTAGTTCTAATGCTACAAAAGAAGTTAAAACAGCACCAGTCTCAGTATTTATTATAACAACATGGGCTTCCCTTGAACCAACGGCAACAATTTTTCTTGCGTCATTAACTGCAATAGTAACCCATTGGGTTTCAAGACGCTTTAAAGCAGATGGATCGATCTTAAATTCCTGCGAGCTTGTGAAACAGTTCCATCCAATGATTGAACCATCTTCGGAGACAGTAACCAGTTTCAATTCATCCAAGTTATCAACATTAAAAAATGCACCGTCGTTACATTCTTTGGAATGGGAGTAACCGGAGAAAATTAGTTCAACAGTAGGCTCAATTTGATAAACTGCAACTGACCCATCCTTAGAACCAACTGCAAAAACATTTTGTTTTGGATGAACTTTAATCCAATAAACTTCATCCACAGCATCGAATTCACCATGCTTAACCCAAACTTGATACTTTTTAGTAGCTTTATGAACTAAAACTTTACCATTCATATCACCAGTTACAACATAATCACCATCATATGAAAACCCAGCAGCAATGACTGATTCGGTATGACCTTTCAATTCACAAATCAATTTAGGTGGTTGAGTGTGGGTGGTCCATAAGTAAGCAGTGTTATCACCACCACCAGTGACGGCGATTGGTAGCTTTGGATGAGTTGCCACAGTAAAAATGGAATCCTTGTGAGTATCAAAATAACCTTCGGCATTATTTGATAGATCAAGTTCGATGTTACCATCTTCATCGAATTCTAATCCATCATCGTAATCTTCATCCATTTCATCATCTTCATCGACTGGTGCGTTTGATTCGTCTTCAACAATTTCAGCAACTTCTTGAGTGTTCAAGAATTCTTCTTCTTCTTCTGGAGTATTTTGTAAGTTTTCAGACATGCTTCTATAGTATCTAAAAGTATAGTTTGCGTTCTTCTATAGAATAAAATAGTGATTAATAATGAAGTTGATTTATCAAACAAAAAAAAAAAATAAAAAAAAGAGCATGCGAAAAGTTTCGCTCCATAGATTTATTTCATGAATTAGTATGTATTTCTTATAGATAACTGAAAAGACTATCCACCACCTTATAAAAGATAAATAGTACTAAAGACTACAAGAATAATGTCGCTTGAATCTTTTGAAGAAATTAGGATTCTCCGAAAGTCTTTATTTGGTAGTACAGTCGATAGGGACCTTATAGACAACGATGGAGACATCAGTTACAAGAAAGCAAAGACACGAACACAATTCAACAATAGCACTCTAATATCAGACAGAATCCACAAAAGTATCACTTCAAATGAAAAGTCAACAACATTGCTTGACAGATTAAGGCTTCAACGACCTTCTGTTGATGACGATAACATGGAGTTTGATCTTCCAACCAAGAAACAAACAACCTTAACAACAGCGACTACATTAACTTCAAATGCTCTATCAATTTATGACTTAAACAACAACTCCTCAATGAAATCCAATCAGCAACAACATCTTTCAGAAAATGCATTTGCTAATCAAGCTTTAGTCCCAGCAATGCCATCCTATTCAGCCCTACCTTCAACTTATCATTCAAATTGGAAATTACACAGGGTTTTGTTAGGCCATACAGGTTCAGTTACAGCATTAACATTCGATCCACTGAACAAATTTTTTGTTACTGGTTCTTCAGACAGAACCATGAAAATATGGGACTTAGCTTCAGGACAGTTGAGATTAACATTAACTGGGCACATTATGGCTGTTAGAGGATTAGTTATTTCAGACCGCCATCCATATATGTTTAGTGCCTCTGAAGATAAGACAGTTAAATGTTGGGATTTAGAGAAAAATAAAATAGTCAGAGATTATCATGGTCATTTATCATCCGTCTACACCATTGATATTCATCCTACTTTAGATTTAATCGTTACAGCAGGTAGAGATTCTGCGGTCAGAGTTTGGGATATTAGAACCAAATTACCTGTCTACACTTTGACTGGTCATAAGAGTAGCGTGAATCAAGTGAAGTGCCGTTCTACCAATCCACAAATTATTAGTTGCTCGATGGATAGTACAGTTAAGACTTGGGATTTAATCGCTGGTAAATGTGACAAAACTTTAACTTATCATTCAAAATCAGTCAGATCATTTTACGTAAATGATGAAAATAATGAGTTCATTTCTGGATCTTCTGATGGTATCAAGAAATTCAAGTTGCCTAATTGTGACTACTTACAAGATTTACAAAGTTTAGAAAATGATAAATTGAATCAAGGTAATTTAATTATTAACACCATATCTGCTAATCGGGATGGCACTGCTTTTATTGGCTGTGATAATGGACAATATGGTTTCTGGGATTGGAATACTGGTAAATTATTTCAAGATGGAGAAAATGTTGCTGTTCCTGGTTCTTTAGAAGGTGAAAAGGGCATTTTATGTTCATCTTTCGATAATAGTGGATTAAGATTAGTTACAGGAGGTGTTGATAAGAGTGTTAAGATTTGGAAACAGGTTGATGAAGATCTAACTATGTAAAATAAATTTGTACTTTATAATAAAGGGATCATAATAGTTGATAAATCATTAAAAGTAGAAAAAGAAGTCCCAACATATGTGGGAACCAAAAACAAAATAGACGTAAAAATATAATATAAAAAGCCAATACCTAAAATACCTAAAAATGCATAAACTATTGCATAAAAAGCCTAAAGAAAATACAAGATAAAAAATAACACACATAAACCTGGTTCGCATTCATTTAAATTTATAAAGCATCCATCGTGTAATCATGTTCAATACCAGGAGTAACACTAGCAATAAACTTCAAGAAAATAATTAAATATTGGTCAACTCTAACACCTGCAGCTTCTTGATGTTGATCCACACTTTCCCAATCTTCATCTTCCTCATGGCCATCTTTATGATCAGCTAAACCCAACTTAGCAACACCCTTAACCAAATTATGATCTTCGTTCAATTTGGCTTGAGCAGCTAAAGCGGATCTTTTCATTAGGACCTTCATAACATTTGCATGCCTACATGGATGAATGGAAACGGCTGTAGTACTTTCCAAAAATGGAGCCTTTTCGATGGTAACTGTCTTTTGTCTATAGTCACTTGCTATATCTTCAAACATTTGGTCAGGTGATAATGGAACACCATTCGAATCAAAACCAACTAAATACATCTTTGGGACTCTATATGATGTAGAATAAGTGATATACAAATCATAACTTCTTTTATTTGGATCATTAACTATTATTTCATCTTTATTAATAACATCTGTAATTTCTTCAATATCATCATCTTCAATCAATTGATCAATATCGTCCAGCTCTTCCTCAGGAGTTGAAACAGTAGTTGGTGTCACTTTACCATCAATTGATTCCACACTTTCTTTCAGTTTCAAATACTCATTAGAATGTCTATCTTCATTTGCTTCACTACAATGTCTTTTTAATAAATTAGCATGTGGTGAAGTCCAGCCTTCATCTTCGTCGTCGTCAAGTTTGATATCTTCACCTTCTTCATCGGCAGTAGTTGTAGTCACACCTACACCTGGTATTGGGGGCCCTTCAACGTCTTCATAATCAGATGCTCTAACATATGATGGAACATGTCTGGTAACTAAAAACTGCTTATGATCAGGTAAGAAATCTTTTTTTTTGGACTCTGGAGATGGAGACCATTGCCAAGTTGGGAATTTTGAAACCAAGTAATCGCCAGCTAAAACAAACTCTTCCGGAGTGATTTCACCAGTTTGGTCAAAAGTTGAAGTATGAGTAATTGGAGTTAAATATTCTCTCAATGAACTGAATCTTGATCTGATGAATAGATTAGCCATGCTTGTCTGATTGTAGTCACTTGTCTTTTCTGGGGAAGGCAAAAAACGAGACACTGATAACAATAAGAGAAAATTGATAAAGGATTGTTTGTCCAAGAGAAGATGAAATTGGAAATATGCTGAATAAATGTAATTACTACCTTCAGTATACCCACCAGATGTGATAAAAGTGTTTTTGAGCCAGCTAGTACGTCAATGTGCCTGCTTTACTCACAATCATAGTCATCTTGCCTTTTAAGATAACTCCAGAAGAAGCACGCCAGAAATCTCAGATAACCATACAGGGCTGCTTAACCAGGCGAGGGTCCCGTCCAGATCAGCTCTGATACTTTCATTCAAATCCCAAAAGTCAAAGGAGAAACAGCTGAATCATACTTACTAGATCAACCCGCTCAAATTGAGCAGTTTGTTGATGCCACATTGCAAGCTTTTGGCAAGACTTTCATCTCCCTAGGATTTTCATAATCAGAGATCCATTCCTTAAAACTTTGATAAAGTGTTAGGGTAACCTTCTAGCAGAGAAGATGAAGCACCTCGGTGCCATCTATACCTTGGATGTTCAAGACAGTAATACGACAACAGGGATTTTGAATTATGCTTGCAAAGAATCTATTTTAACCCTGATACTGATAAAGAAAGAAAACACAGTACCAATTGAAATGATGGTTCTCACAAATTACAAATTAATTGGAGGCTAACCCAGCTGTTGAATACTAGGTGAAAGAGCCTCTGTTGGGCCGAAATACTTTGTAGAAAACGAGTTGAGTGGGCCAGACACGCTGGCTTTGAAACATTGTAAGTTATTCTTTATCTCAAGTAGTTAGGAAAGTGGTCTAGCTTCTTGGGATGGTATCAGTGGTTCTGTAATAGCAAAGGTTGCTGGTAAATATTAGTTTTTTGTTCCAAGTGAATTTGATAGAGATACATTTACTACTATGTTATTAGAAAGAAGGGTAAAGAGGAAAACATTAACAGACCGAATAAAAATTTCGGACAACATACTGTTGTTAAAATGCGTTTTTCATAATAATGCAATTTATAGAAGTATTGTAGGTAAAAAGTCATTTGAGTTTGAACAATTGAAGGTTGTTAATGATGAGCCATATATTCGTTCAGATCGTATTCTCTGATCTTATGACGTCGACTCATTCTAGAGCATTGATCACTGGGCCTAATTCTCAATCTCAAGTCATTTATTACCAGTCAAGAGATTTATGTGCCAAATCATATACCTATTCTTATTATAACAAACAACAGTATCAAGGATTGATACTGCTACTCAAAAAAGAGAAGACTCTTTTCCCAAAAATGTTACAAGAATACCTCCTATTAGACCATCCCTCCATGTTAACGGGTTTGAGGGAGTGGACATTCCTTAAAAACTTGATTTTGTTTTGTAAGTTTTCTGGTGGATAATTTCAACTGCAAGACTTTAGATTTAACCACATATTTATATATGAATCTGATAAACTATGTTAATTTGATGGAATCCTCAAAGAGCACACACTCGATAGTAGCAATTTGGTGTCATACGTATATCGACGACTCGACCATCCACTACCGACTGCGCTTTAAACTCCCGCTTTAGGACAATCGAAGAGACTCAAATTTTAGCTCTTCTTCACTGATAACAGCTTAAAACCCAACATCATCAGTGACAGCATATCTGATCTGAACACCAAGTTGTTTTCAAGAATAATAACAAATATCAAATTAAGGATGCCAACAACACCGAACTTAACAACCCTACCAGCAAGGGATCCACAACATAACCCATTAAATATTTTAAAAAAATGTTCAACGGAAGGTAGACCGGCATTCATAGCTGGCCCAATGGTTCGTTATTCAAAATTACCATTCAGAGAACTGTTAAGAGAGTATGATGTTGATATTGTGTATTCACCAATGATATTAGCTAGAGAATTCGTCCGTAATGAAAATGCAAGGTTAAGTGATTTCAGCACGAATTCAAATGACCGCTCATTGATTGTTCAAATTGGTTCTAATAACGTTACTGATTTATTACGAATGGTTGAAATGATTTATCCATATGTCGATGGAATCGGATTAAACTGTGGATGCCCTATAAAAGAACAAGTCAGAGAAGGTATTGGAGCAGCACTAATGTCACGAAAAGAGTTGGTTGCAGAAATGGTCAAAGCGGTTAAAGACAAATACGGGGATAAACTATGCATGGAGGTTAAGATCAGAGTTCATAATGATATCAATGAAACCGTTGAATTTGCTCAACTTGTTGAAAAAGCAGGCGTTGACTTCATAACTGTACATGGGCGAACTAAAAACACAAGATCTTCTATACCTGTTGATCTTGATAAGATTAAAGCAATCAAAGAATGCGTTAGTGTTCCCGTTGTCTCAAATGGTGACTGTAGATCATTAGAAGATGCTTATAGAATTGCAAAATATACGGGTTGCGATGGTGTAATGGCAGTTAGAGGTGTTTTGGACAACCCTGCAATGTTTGCTGGGTATAAAGATACTCCATGGGGAGCCGTGGAGAAATTTTGGAATTTAGCTACTTCGTATGGGTTACCATTTAGATTAATTCAGCATCATCTGAATTGTATGTTAGGTTCACAATTAAGTAAGAGATTACACGTTGAATTAAATTCATTTAATAGTTTAATCGATATGATTGAATGGTTTGATGATACTTTTGATTTGAAAAGACCTGGAGATAAGGGGTTTGGAGAGAGTGTGGTCGTTCCTTATAGAAAAGATAGAAGTACCCAGGCTCGTATGTAAAATTTTACGTTTTTAGATTTTGATTTATTTGTACATTTGCTAGTTAATTTATGTGATTCACCAAACAAAAACCCTGACTGGGTCTTAAATATGAGAAAAAAAAAGAGCGAGGACTCACATCAATTTTTCTTAGCAACGAATTTTCCCACTTCACCTGAACACTCTTCTTCCTATAGAAGGCCATGGACCTAGTGTCTATCAACAATAACGAAAAGGTATGTTCTGCTAAAATAATAATCAAGAAAACACTCATTCAAACCCATTTATTCGAATAAGGATAATAGATATACAATGATGATACCATTTTTCATTTTTACCATATGTGAACAAGAGTTGGAATTGCTTTCTGGCTTTGTACAAGGATCATCTTCCGTTTCACAACGGGGGTAGTTCTGGCATTATTCGTTTTGAGTGATGCGTAAGGATTACTTTTAGATGTGTCTTTTTTGTGATGATTGGTAAGTTATTTGTCATAGTTACACTGATGTATATTTTCTAAACTATTACAGGTTTGCAAGTTGAGTTGTAGTTTTTTCTACTTTCATTTCAGAATGTTTTTTACTAACTGGCATTCTTAGATTTGTTCTGTGTTTGAACTGTCCGTTTGTGTACTATAATCGTTGTATTAAATGTTTGTATAGTTAATAAAATTTTATCAGTGTTACATTTACCCATAGAATGTAGAATTCCAAATAGAAGCAGCTATAATAACACTAATAATTACCAAGACAAATAATACCACGTTACAGCAGCACAGGAAAAATTAAATCGAAAGGGTAGTAGAGAGTTATTTTGGTAGAAATATAAACAAATAATTTTAGAAATGAACAAGTCCACGTTAAAAACAGATTTAAAGCTTATTATTTTATATTAATGAAGTAGTTTCAAAGAAGAGTATATACGTAAACTTAAGTAAAACACGCTTATTCATCGTCTTCGACAACTTCAGTAGATAAACCTTTAACAGAAGCAACGTTAACATGTTCAACTAAAGAGAACATGTTAGTCTTAGCATCTTCTTCTTCGTTTCTCTTTCTGGAGATTCTTAATCTTAATCTGAATGGAACACCTTGAATACCTCTTTTCCATAATTCAACGTTTAATTTAGGATCTAATCTAACATCTTCAGTACCCATGTGTAATTTAGCAAACTTCTTAATTTCTCTAACAGCTCTTGGAGCTCTCTTCTTGAATTGAACACCGTGCAACTATAGTAACAAAAAAATTGGATGAGTTAGTATTTTATTGATGTGAAATTGAGGGTCTTCATTATTGACAATGAATGGTTTCGAAACTGGATGACTTATAGTTGAAATTTGATAGAAATGCTGGGAATGATTTAAACAGGGAACTGTTAAACAAAAATTAGGTAGTTGTTTGTGATAATGGATTCATCTAAGTTGAGGTATCACAGCTTAATTATTGCTTCTTGTTAGACAACTACAACACACGATGGAATGAATAGAAATGAAATATCTTATCGTATTATCATAACTTGAACAATAGTTGCTCTTCAAACTAGTAGTCTCTCACAATATTGTAGACAACTAAGCTGAAAATTCTTCACTTTGCAACAAAGTTCTCTTTTGCTTCCCAATTGGGTGCAGCTAATTGAATAAACCCAATATAATGAAAATGATAATAAAACTTAATCACTAAATTGAATACACAAATAACAGATCAAAGGTAATAACATAAGATCTATAATTCAATGCCATGCAGTTAAAGTATTTCCCAAAATTCCAAGTCTCAATAAGTCATCTGTATCTTCTGATTGCATAGACAAACATACTCTCTTGTGTAAGTTGATGGTGTATTCTCTAGTGACGACTTCCTTTAATTCAGATCTAGCCATTTTTGATGTATATAGAGTCCTGTTATATAGGTTTCTGTAGTGTATTACCTGAGAGCCTTTGTAAAAATCCATCAAATTTCTCTCCAACCCAATAATTTTCACCAAACCACTCAGGCCTCGCTCACTCACTGGTACTAGCTAGGCAAGCAGCGAACGGGCTCGCACAGTATTGTCTGGGCGTGCGCGACTCAGAGGAGTGGAAAATTTGGTTTGTGAAAAGGGTTATGGGGTTTGGTATATATGCACGTGATAAACACGTGATGTTATATTAGAAGATTATATACACAGCTATTTACTCATACGCATAGTAATTGTTAACGTTCTTACCCCATTCAGAAGACACCACATTCAAACACCCGTCCAAGTCGGTCACTGGAGAAGGAGGCTCTATAGACCCAGATATTGACTCTATTTCGAATTGAGCACATAACGAGCAAACTATCCTACCTGTTATCTTTAATTCCTCAATCAATTTAATTACGTCAGTTATATCATCTAATGATTTAATATGGATTGTATCTTGTTTGATCTTGGTCATGCTTGACGTGTATATTGGAGCAACTTTTCCTAGTACGTCAATTAACGAATTGATTGAGTTGGCATTAACTTTATTAAAGATAGTTAAGATTTCATCGTAGTAAATTGAATCTTTATCAATCGAGTTATTATCTTTGAAAATCATCAGTAGACCAACTAATGCAGTGATTAAACGGGCATTTGAAATTAACTGAGCATCATTATCACCATTATCTGTAGACGCTGCTTCATTGACATATTGGTTCAGTACATTGAACAGAGTTAGGTATTGTTGTCTAGCAATTAATAATGAAGATAGACTAAATAAAATTGATTTGATTTTATCCAGATCTTGTGTTTTTCTACATCCTAATAATATATTGTAGTAGTAGTTTAACAACAGCAACCCAGAACCATTTTTAACTCTATTTATTAGGAGCTTAAAACTCCAGTCAATATCTTTAGGCAATGTATTGTCGCTTTCATCATCCTCGTCCTGGGCTTCTGATTCTTCTTCCGATTCAGCTTTTTTAATCTTCATCAATTCATTTAATAATGCGTTACTTTCTGTTCTCAAATATTTGGCATTGGGAATAGTTGGAATAACTGATTTTGAATTGGGTAATTTAAGGTTGGTTGACATTAACAACAAATTCAATCTAATTTCCCAAATTTTGTAGATTTCAGGTAAAGAAAGGTACAGAGAATTAAGATGAGGGTGCAATATGATCAGTTTGCAGTATGAAGCAATTGCTAGGTATAGTTCAATTGAAGTTGAGAACTGTAGTTCTGGTGGTAGCTGTGCTTGTGAATCATCTGTTTTAGAAGGTGAGGTGTTATTGTGGAGAGCACTGATAAGCTTGTAGAGGTTGTCCAGCGTGATCTCCTGCTCCTGGAACTTGGACTCGTACTGAGGGAGAGAGACAAAGTTGGCTAGGTGGAGTAGAGATGGGTATCTGGCCTGTAGCATGTGTAGGTGTCGGGGGTTTCTGACAGGCCAACGTAACCGTAGATAGTCCAGTCCGACTCCTGATAGATAATGGAATGAGTTGGGTGCGGGTTTAGTGGTCAAGTCTTCGAGAAAGAAAAGAGGAGCGGCAACTTCTCAGTCAATCACAACAACAATAACACTATTTCACTTCACCATCTCCTGGCTCTTCCTGACAGACGGCCTTCTTCTGTGGTCACCACTAGCTGCCTCTTTACTCTTTGCTCTTTGCTACCACTAGTACTACCACTAACTGATCCCTCATACAGACATTCTCGTCACACCAACAGGAGATGTCGTACAACAACAACAACTTCAACCAGGTCAAGTTGCCTCCCCTTTCTTTCCTTTCAAATGGCCAGTCAAATAGCCAACCTCCCAGTAACAACTCTCCAACTCCAAAACTACCCTCTCTACCTGCTCTGGGCTCCAAGAATGAGTTCCACCTACCCTCTATCTCGTCCTTCACCTCGGGCCTGTCAAACTTGCCTCCACCCCCTATCAACGAGCATATAAGATTACCTTCTCTAAACCTAGGTACTACACCGTCTAATTCTCATTCTCCTTCTTTGCCGAAGCTGCCTGCTCTATCCCGATCCCATCAAGGCTCTCCAATTGATTTACATAACCCAACCTTATCTCAAAGTCAAACACCAACCCAGACGCAAACTCAAGTGAAAATTCCATCATTGTCTGTGTCTGGTCAAGGCCAAGCTCAAGCCCATCAAGAACAGCAGCATCAGATTACAGTATATCAACAACAACAACAGCAGCAGCAGCAGCAGCAGCAGCAGCAGCCTGCTCGTCGTCAGTCCGTCCACCAGCCCAATGATCAGCAGTTGGATTCCCAGCTTCGGGTTCAGCAGACAACGACCAGCCAACAGCCGCAACAACAACCCCTTCAACAGGCACCTCACTTTGACCCACATCTCCATCACCACCTACACCACCATATCCATAATCACAGCAACGACTTCCAAGATAAGTTGAAAGAAGCTCAGACTCAATTAAAAGATGGTGGCCATATCCATGTCGTCCATCAACCTCATGGCGATCATCACCATCATAAAATAATTGTTCATAATCCGGAACTCACCGCTACTGCTACTGCGACTACGAGCACTGTGACAAATCCGGTATATAATGGTAATGGAAATGATACGACTGTTCTGCAAGGCGAGTCCACCATAATTGATCCTAATTCAAGTGTTTTACCAAATTCCAATAATGTGAACTCAATTGCGCAGACCCCTTCAACATCAACAGCAGTGGCAGTGCAGAAGAAAGTCAAACCAACTAGCATAAAGAGAATGGAAGATACACTTTCATCAAAAGATGTGTTAGAATCAGCTTTGAGATTCCCCCGTAAACATTTGGGTTCTATAATATATGAAGAATATCCAACATTTGAAACTGTTACTAGATTTTTAAAAGGGTTATCATCAGAAGATCAATCAAAGTTGAATAATGAATATGAATTATATAAATTAGCTTTACAACAGCTGCAGCAGGAATCTACAAGTAAGGCTTCTAAAAGAATAGAATTATTACCAAGTTTAATTTCAAATTATATTAATTGTACAATAGATGTTCATGTTCCTTATCATGCTATCGTTAATAATGATAATGTTTTCAATAGAAGATTATGGGGAACAGACGTGTATACTGATGATTCAGATATTGTTGCTATGCTATATCATTGTGGTATTTTAAATTCGTCAGATCCGACATTACCAGACAATGAGGACAACAACAACAAACAAATCAAGAAATCCAAGAAAGAAGATCAAAAACCAGTCGACTCTGATAATGGAGTTTATAAATTCAGTAAATTAACTATTCCATTAACACCAGCAAACATGGACAATACACATGACGTTATTGAAGATGAGGATGGTGATGATCTAATAGTTACTTTATTGGTTTTACCAACGTTGGCTAAATATCAAGGTTCCTATAGAAACAATTATAATTCAAGAACGTGGTCCAAGACAGAACATAATGGTGTTTCCATCGGTATATTCAAAGTGAAATGGACTAAGTTAGATTCGTTTGTTGACGATTTGAGTTACATTGGATCTATTAAAAAGAGAAGATTAAATGAAAGAATCGAGGTGAGTAAAGCTGTTGCTTCACAAGAACCAAGACAGAGTACCTTGAGCAACGGTGATGTTGGGAGATGGGCGTTTGATAAGAAATACTGGAAGGGTAGCAAGATCAACCACCTCTAATACTATTTTATAACTATTTAATTCTATAATTCTATGTGTACTGTACAATAAGTGTTCCAATTACTAAGATAAGACTTTGGCGCGGCCACGACCGAAAATAGCGAGACCCTTTAAAGGTTTCAAAGAGAGTGACTGGTACCTGTGACAGCTCTGTGACTGTACTGGCCGTTCTTCTTAAGCCCTCTCCAATCCTCCACTTTTCCACCTTTGCCCCCAGTTGGCTTTATAAGAACCCCATATATAGACATGCCTGAGCCCATAATTACATCTGTGAAACCTGCCCGCTCATCTGCTTCCCTTAGACTCAAAACATCCCTAGAAAAAGACAAAGTGCAAAGGCAGCAATCAAGCTCAAGTGGAAGAGTTAAAAGAGGCCTTTTGAAATTCGGATACTCCTGTTCTTCATTTTTGAACAGACTCAAGTTTATCACTGAAGCTGTTCTCGATTCTGACGAAATCACTGAGGAGTTGTTCAACTCGACCGATTCTGAATCCTCGGACGACCAGCAAGCTGATTTAGAGAATTTTCCTCACGTTACAAATACAGCACCTACAACAACAACTGCACCACAACAACAGCATATGACAAAGACTCTAGAGGATAAGCTGTCCGTGGATGATAGTAACGCATCTTCAACTCTGAATGCATCTTCTAATGTTACCACTATGAACTCATCGTCTGATTCCTCAGTTGATGGTGGTACTCCACCTTCTGCACCAACAAAAGAAACGAAACCATTTATAGGTGGCGAAGAACTGTGGAAATTACAACATGCAGAATGGTTAAAACCTTCTCCTGAAAATGCTACGATTGAAGGTAAGCATAAACTACAAATTAAATTACAAAATCAAGAATTAAAAAGTTATGTGCTAAATAAAGATTATTATATTGTCTATAAAAATTTGGTGATAAACAATAGAAATTTGAAAAAACCAATGAATCTGAAAGATTTGCTGAAGGTGGTGGAAGCTGGTTGGACTTGGTCTAAAGTTTTTGAAAAGGCAGCCCAAGGTCGTCAATAATTATATAAAGAAAAAGGTTTTTTTATTTGATTATAATGGTTTAGTCGTTGTCGGTTGATACCCCCCTGTTTGGCATATTCTGTTGTCCCTTACTGCTTCAGCATATTAATTAAACGCCTACATTTATGTTCATCTATTCTGTTTTGAAATTACAAATTACCATCACCATCTTCAATCGCCCACTCAAATTCTCACCCACCTAAAAAGTCATCGTGATCCTCATTATATGCCATGCATAAGTGATTCTTTCTTCTTCCTCAACACATGCCATGAGCCACCCACCCATAATTCAACATTCCCTTCTCTAATCAGCTAAACCACTATTGCCCCTGTCTGCCATCACAACCACTACTTAGTTATAGCGCTAATATAAATTAGAGTTAAGGTTTACGTTACGTCACACGACCGTCGACGGACTACATATGTAGGTCACGGTCGGGTTTGCTTCTTCCTTAGTACTATCATCCTCCCATATCATTTTGTTAGTGTATTGCTACTCCTGTTTTCACTTGATGTTTAATCCATGCTTTGATTACTCTTTTTACTTCTTCAAATATATTACAATTATTTTACAATCATTATTTAATAATAATAACTGGCTTTTTTTTTATTTCGTTGGACTTTATCTTTACTAGTTTGCTCTTTTTTAGGAACTATCTATCTTTTAAGAATTCTTTTGTTTTTTGTTGTTTTTTGCTTGAATATCATTTTATTCGTTTGTTATCGGATTTACTCTTAGATGATATATCTATGATCATACCTTTGTTTTTGTTTTTCTGTTAGCCTATAATGTCTGTCTTTTTTGTTTTGCTCCTTATCCTTTTACTTTTATTTCGAACTCTTTTTTAATGCTCTTACAAGTTGTTATATTGCATATCTCTTAAAAGACTACAGTTTAATTTTTTTTTTTTTTTGTTTTTATTTTACTTCTGGAGGTTTATATTGTTGAATATTTGAAATAATATTTTTAATCAATTTTAGGGTATCTGTTACCGCTTACTACCATATCTAATTCCTATTTCTTGATTTGTTCATGATACATTTGAGCACCCAATCTAATTTAATTTAATTTAATTTTGATAATAATAAATAATGATTGTGACGCTTATGTTACACTTGTACATACACAAAAGGCAAAGTAATTCAAATACAGAATTATAAACTAAATAAACCTTTCTTAGTCCTAACGATAGGGCTGCTTTGATTATGTTCAATTAACTTCATACAATTTTCCAAAATTCTGATATTTTGATCTAGCAATTCAACACGTTCCTGAACCAAATTAGTTATTTTTAAATGACTTTCATCGTCATCAACTTCGTTGTCATTGTGATTGTCCTGGAGTGAAGGTTGCGCTTCATCATGATTAACAATAAAATTATTCTTGGTCAATTTATCAAGAGTTTTATTCAATCTAAAATTCAAATTATGAGCAGTTAAATTCAACTCTTTTAAATTACCCAAGATATGTTGATTAAACTGATCATTTTGTAAAGTTGCTTGGTTTTTATAAACTTGATCGATTCTTGATAATAATGGAGTTTCAAAAACTTGTTGTTGTCTGTACCCAGTACCAACATTACCACCACCGGTATATTCCCCCATATCTCTCCTTATTCTACCATTAGTGTCATAGGATTGATTTAAGGAAGTTGATGATGAAGATGGCGTGTGGTTAGTGATTGATGGATTCGATGGATTTGATAGTTCGGCCAATGCTTTTGATAAGTACCGTTTGTATTTGGCTGAAAGCTGGGCATTTCGTTGTTTAGTTTGCCTTGTTTCAGCTATTTGTTGTTGAATCACTGGGTCTATCATGATTGTGGTTGGTTGCGGGAGCTTAAGTGTGATGTAATGGTATTTTCATGGTTAGACAGATAACTCAGCAAGCGATAACGTGGTATACTGTGGCAAATTATCAACGCGCCACTAATACTTTTTCCCTTGCCACCGCACAGAGACTCCGTTCCTCCTCAGAAGCCCATGCCTTCTCAATCACCCTATCTGTCCTGTTACTGCCACTAATTCATACAACACTATGGAATATTAATCAAAAAGATTAAATATATCTACTTCTGAAAAAGTTGTTGATCAAATATTTGAGATCTCAAAGAGACCTGGTGATTAAATCAAATGGTATATAACTAAACACCGGTATACTTTCACGATTGTGATGAACAACAGCTTGTTATTGTGATCGGGCTGTTGACTCTGCCCCATCTTGTTTTGAAACTTATCCATCTGTTTTAATGGCATCCATGGGAAACTTAACCTACTTTGGATAGTGCAAGAAATTTTGCTCACCATAAAACTAAAAGTATCAGGCTATCAATGACAACTGAAATACGTGATAGTTGTTCAGTTCAGGTTCAGACGAGTTCGTTAAGACACTCGGATCTCAATGTGACTTCATCAGTCACTGAAATGGTGAAGTATACTTAATTTTCGTCAACACTGGAGCATCCTCTAACTGTTTCTTAAGAAACTTAGATGCTTCATCTTGCTCTTTCCCCACAATATACCACCTTCAGTGAGCTTCAATAAAGTAATAGCAGTCTTGAAATAATTTTGTACAAAATTCTTTCTTGCGTTTAGCCACTTCACCTTATTTAATTAGGTTGATCTTCTCATCTTCTGTTCTGATATCTTTTGTCGTAATTCAATGACCCAAAAAACTTAATTCACTCATGGGCCATTGACATCTTGATCGTTTAGCGATTAACTCATTTGTTCTTAGCTTTTGATATGGCAAACTGATGGAGGGTTGAGTCCTTCTGCCTCATTAGGTAGTCTTACTTTTACCACTTCTTGAGCTACCACAGTTGCTGTTTCCTTGGTATTGTTTTGGTTCGGATTGGTTATTACCAATAGCTTTTCAGATGTTGAATTTATACATTAATTATAAACTAAAAGGGTATGCTTGAATTGATTTAAGTTTAACCCACCTCTTTAAGAGGCATGAGTTGGGTCCAAAGTACTCTGTCTGTTTGTGCTCATCTGATTGCTCTTGTCCTGGTATCTCCTCCTTTATAGTTGTAGTTTATATATATAGTTCACTCAATACCCTTACTGTTTACTTCAAAACGCAGTGCGCGCAAAGGCGACTCGCCTTTATCATGATACACCCATTTCAGAATAATGCAATAAATTAATTATACACAAGACTCAGAGAAACACCATTTCCAGAAAACTATCACCATGATCTCTACAATCACAGCTACAGCCAGTCTGGGAATTGAGCTGCCCAATAAAAATACAAGGATCGCATGTGCCAACGTTCTGCCCGCCACCAACCATCTATTTGTTGGGTTATCAAATGGCCAACTCCTGGTCTACCAACTAACTTCTGCAAACTATGTTTCCCCGGATTCACCACCACAAACTCCAAAACAAGAGGAACCTCCCAGTCCCAAAAGTCCCAAAAGTCCCAAAAGTCTGAAGAGTTTCATGAGCACTACTAGAACCGCAAGCGTTGGAGGGAAAGTGAAGTTAGATGATTTACAAGTTGAAGAATTAACTCTCATAAGTTCAATTGAATTGCCCATTGATGGGTTGAATTATTATGCCACACAGATTGAATTTATACCCAGTTTGAAATACTTGATTGTGTTGTTGAGTAACCAGACTGTCGAAATATATAATCTAAACGACGATGATTCCTTCTTAAGTAGGATTGACAGGTTTGAAGAGTTTAAGTTTAGTTTGATTAAAACTTGGAGTGATATCGAACACCAAGTTGGAAATGTGGATGATGACGATGAAGAAGATGATCAATATTATGACACTAGAATACGTCAAAATGATAGTGATTCAATTTCACTAGCTACAGTGCAGTTACATGATGATCATTTCAATGAAAAACTGGCCAATAAAAAATTAAAGAAACAATTTGTAATTACTAGATCGAATTACAATTATTTGTGCATGGCTTCAAAAAGGCATTTAATCATAATAAGATGGTTGCAGAATAAATTTGATAAAAAATTTGAATTTAAATTAAGTGATAGAATAAAACTGATTGAATTTTTAAATCAAGATTCAATTATTGTTGGATTACACAATAACGATTTATTAAGATTAACATTATCGACAGGTTTAATAAATAATATTCAAATTCAGTTTTTAAACCCGACTCAACTACAACAACAGTCGAGATCTTCATTTTTCTTCAGTTCTTATAATGATACACTAATAGATGTTTTTAAATCAAATAATGATCAACAGTTAAATATTTTTAAAGACTATAACTTGTTGAAATTGAATAACGATTTAGAGTTAATCAGTTTCAAGAAAAATTGTCATTCCGGTGATTTTAAAAATTTGATAAATATCCCCTCTAGTTATGCAAGTTCCTCTAACGGGAAACTATTATCTTGTAAATACTGGTTTCCGTATTTAATTGGCGTTTATGCAAATGCTATACAATTAAGAAATTTAGAAGATGGTCATCTAATTCAAATTATAAGTTTGGATAACAAAATAATATCGAGTGGTATAATAGATATTAAGTTTATCAATAAAACGATGCTCTTAATTACCTCCAATAACATAATCAAATTTGTTAAAAATGATTATAAATATCAATTGACCCAATTTGAGAACAACAAAGAATATAATGATGCCATTTACCTAATTGAAAAGTTAAATCCATTATTTTTCGACGATGATGAAATCGACGATCAAATGAATGGATTAGCGCATCATAAATCTGCAAGACAAATGAAATTTTTAAAATTAAGAAAATTTCAATTACTGAAAGGTGTTGAATTATTGCAAAAACAAAATTTTGACTCTGCTATAAAATTATTTGTTGAATTTATATCTCCACCAGATTTGGTTTTGAATAATTTGCCTGAACACTTATCAGAATTATTAAATTTGGATGATAATCTAGATGAGTTTTTACAAAATCGTGAACTAGAACAACAGCAAGAATTACAGAGGAGAATAACTATGAATTCTGTTAAGAGAAGTAATACTTCAGTGAAATCATTTTATTTAATAAGTAGTCCTATAAAATCGACTATTCCATCACCACTACCACCTCCCCCACAACCAGCACGTAATTTAACATTAACTCATAGAGATGGAAAATTAATAAATCAATTAATAACCTATTTAACGGATACAAGAAGAAAATTGACTCGTTTACTTGATCCAGAATCTCCCCAATTCCAGTGGCATGGCTATTTAATTTCTTTAGAGCTATATGAAGAACTAGCAAATACTAATGGACATGGAGATTCAGCTACAAAGTCATTAGAATTAATTGATAATTATTTATTTCAATGTTACCTGCTAACCAATATTAAAATGGTTGGACCTTTACTGCGTATATCAAACTATTGTACCTTTGAAATAGTTGAAAGAAAATGCTTGAAATTGAAATTATACAATGAATTAATTGATTTCTATTATTTTAGAAAGACTCATAGAAGTGCATTAGAATTATTATATAGGTTATGTTTTGATATGCCTATTCCAACTGGACGTAGAGGAAGTCATAGTTCTAAAATTAATGCTTCACCTACTTCTTCTTTATCGTTTTTATTTAATGTTGATTTTATGGTAAAATATTTACAAAAATTGAATAATGATCATTTACCTTTAATTTTAGAATATTCTAAAAAATTGATTGAAACTGATCAGGGTTATTTCAATATGATTTTCATGAATGATTCAATTGAATGTGAGTCTTTGAATAGTTTTAAAGTTTTTGAATTCTTAGGTGACAATAATTGGACTGCTCTACAATTACAATATCTAGAGTACATCATCTTTGAAACTGGATTTCATAGTGTAAAACTGATTAATAAATTGATTGAACTGTATATCAATATTGATTATGTTGCGAATTATAACAAATTGTTAAACACATTTTCATTAGATGATTATAACGCTACTTATTTTTTGAAAAAACTAAATGGTCTATTAACTACAACAACTGAAATTGATGATATTTCAAGAACAACGTTGCTTAAATTAATCATTCATCCAAATAAGAAATTGGGCAAGCATAGTGACGTGTTGCGTATTTTCATTAATGATTTAAGTGATAATAGATCAGCAATAGATTATTGTGTCGAAATATACGAAAATTATAAACCATTAGGACAAAAATTAGGCTATGAGTTAATTGACCTTTGTTTAGAAAGTACATCAATCAACAACAATGAAGAAACAAGTGTAATTTCTTCTGTTTTAGATCCCAAATTGAATTTCTTGGATCCAATTGTTGTGCTAGATAAGCTACCAAATGAAACATCATTGGATACTTTGAAGTTGTTTATTGAGTTTAATGTTAGATCGATTAACACGGAATTGAAGAAATCTACAATTGAAAATGAATTATTAAAAGTTGGTTTGATTGATCAAAAGCTAAATAAACTCGAAATGGAAAGAGAACATGTTAGATTGACTTCTAGTTCAATCTGTCCTGTTTGTGGTAAACATTTTAGCTCTAGTTCTGTGATTTGTTTTTATCCTAATGGTAAAGTCCTACATTATGGGTGTATGAATAGAAAAACGTGATTTATATATAAAACTGCATTTTTTATTTCGTGCTTGATCTTGTATAAATTATCAATCTATTTATTGATTCTGCATTAATTTTTATCGTTAGTTGCTGACTTAGTGTTTATAAAAAGGTGACTAGTAAAAGCTATTTAACGTGAAAAAGTATGACTCTATTATTTATTAAGTATACAAAATGCAAAAGAATTAGTAGAAGAAAAAAGCTATAAATCATTGTTAAACAGTTGTAATAAAGTTGATGACACCAGAACAATACTTAATCAAATCATCCAATTTTGAGTCCACTTCATTATTAAGTTCATTCCATTCTTTCAAAGCACTAACAACTTCCGTTGCTGATTTATTATCGATTTTATTAACACTAAATATAACATCGGCATGGACAGTTAAAAATACGGACATTAAAGCAACTAATATTTCGAAATTCTGATTTTGTTTTAAACCGAATGAAATAGCTTCAACGAATGAAATCAATTCGGAATATGGAGGTAAAGTATCTAATGATCTAATTTCTAAGTCAATGTTAGCTGGTGATAATTCTACGATATATTTCACAAATTTGGTGTAATCTTTAGCTCTGGCACTTTCCCTCAACAGTTTAGTAAATTCAGATTCAAAATTAAATGTCTTCTTCGTTGAATCTAATTGTAATAATCTTGTATCTGTTGAAGCTTCATCTTGTTTCTTAACGATAACACCTTCTTCATTATCTCTTGCTAAATCACCAACTTTACCACCTGTTAATTCTAAGAAGAAAGGTGCAGACTCTGCCTTCTTAATCGGTTCCTTAGTTTTATTTCTTAATTTAATATTATCTAAATGGAGTATAGTGTTAAACTTATTCTTAGAGCATGAGGACAACGTCACTAATTCTCCATTGATTTGCTCAGCTGATTGATAGTGACCATCTAAATGCTCATCGTCGACCTCATTATCAAAAGCACCACTTAACATAGATTCGCCACCATCACCACTAACATTAGGCAATGTAATATTAGCAAACTCAGATTCATCTTCAATTTGTCTCGTGGACACAGGTTTAAATTGTGATTTATTAGTCCATAATGAAATACCAACACCGTTAACATGGGTAGTGGCTAAATAATCACCCAATGGTGACATTTTTAAACATGTAACAACATTAGGAACTTTAATACCATCGATACAACCACCAGTTGGTAAATCCCAGGTTCTTATAGTGGAATCCAACGATGCAGAAATGACCCATCTGCCATCATTAGAGAAGTCAATTGATGTTATTCTGTTGGTGTGTCCAAATAACTGTCTAACCACTCTTTGAGTGACTACATCTATAACGGCAATTGACAAATCATCCAAGACCAAAGCAACTAAATCAGAGGATCTATGATACACCATTTGAGTAATTGGAGCATCTAAAACTAATTTACCTAAATATTGTGATTTACTAAAATCATAAAACCCAACAATACCATCTAAACCACAAGAAACCATCTTTCTATTCATACCATCGACTGCGATACCAGTGACAGTCTTTTTATGTAGTTTATAATTTTTTCTTAATTTACCACTTTGTAAATTATAAACACCAATACCACCTAAGCTAGAACCAACTAAACCAAAATTACCACATTGTGTTATAGCAACAGTTTTGGCTAGTCCTCCATCTATTGTCTGCAATTGATATTTACCGATTTTCTTATTTTTAGAGTCCCAAGTTCTTGCAAAGGTCTCATCTTGATGAACAGTTACTATATTATCCCAATCACCTTCTCTTGCGTTTTCTTGAACTATCATTGTTATAGGTGGGAACTTATCTTTATATTGATTCGAGACACCGCCGACTCTTTTACCATTTCTATCCATTTTAGACTGTTTTTGTGACATTTCTTGAGATTGTGCATCTTTTCTTAACGAAAAACTCCAGAATGATCTATCAGATGAAGCAGATCTAATGAAATGAGATTTTGAATCGGCAAAATTGATTGAAGTTGGAGGAGCAGAATGACCACCTCTAGATCTTAAATGTCTTGGGGGTGAAACAACTGATGAATCAGTAGTCGATAAAACAGGGTCAAAAACGTATTCTTTTAATGTATTATCAGAACCGGTAGTAACGACGATTGGTTGACCGTTTAAGAAACTTGCTTTGGTGCAACCCCCGTAAACTTCTTTATGAGCATTTCTTAAAATATGAACTCTTGATTTCTTATTTAAATCATAGAAAAATAAATCACCATTGACCATAGAACAAACAACATGTGGAGCACCGTCTGTTCTGAAAGAAATAGAAGTGATTGAAGAATTGGAGCCAGTTTGTATGGTTCTTAATGTTCTACCTTTCTTAATATTGAAAACTGTACAAACACCCTGATTGTTACCGACAGCAACGATATCTAATGCTGGTGCCTGTTCTATACATGTAATACCATTAACAAATTCTTCAGAAATGAATAATAATTTGGTGGACTTAATGTTATAAACAACCAAATGGGACGTTGTAGCCACAACTATCTTATTTAAGTAAGTTGGCAAATGAACTAAATCAACAATATCACCATATAATGAATTACATTGAATAGTGGTGTAATATTCCGTTGGGAACTTTAAATCTTTCTTTTCATAAATATATAACTTTGTTGTGGTTGCAGCTATAAGGTAATTACCAAAAACCAATAGTTTATGGATAGAGCCGGCATCTGAATCAGGTAAAGTTATTTCAAATTCTAGCCTACCTCTTCTAAAAACACCAATTTGATTACCATATGAACAAAAAATATAATGAAAATGGGATGTTATGGAAGTTATAGGTTGTGGGGTTTGTTTAGTGGAAACGAATAATAAATGTAATGTTGCAGCATCATAAATTTGAAATGACCTGCCGACAACAGTGGCAATGTAAAATGATTGACCCAAAGTACCAATTGTGAATGGTGTACCATTAGAAACATGGCCAATCACTCTGAAAGGTGAGAAGATTTTGGAAGGTCTGACCCTTTGGACAACGCTGTTGACCTTTCTTCTCTTATCTTCTGCAGAAATTGGTTCTACCATTTATACTTTTCTTGAGAAATATAGGGATATGTTGTGCTTAAACTACACTTTGTTCATGGTATTTTACGTAAACTAGGAAAAAAGCTTTAAAGATAAAAAAAAATTTGAAATAAATTTCAGATTGAAGCGCGCACTACCCGCCGCGAAACACTGAGAGCCGCTAGAAACAAGTCAGCGGCGCTATATTGATGTCTAGCATTTTAAATTCAATCGGTTTTGATAATACTACGGTAACCAAGAATAATCTGGCACTATTTATTGGTCAGGATATCACCATAATAAGTCAAATGCAAAACAAAAAAAGTGAATACTATTAAAACTTTATAAACATTTGTAAACTAGTAAGTGGCATTCATTCTCATATCAATGTAATCACCGGATGTAATAGGTTCGTACTTTTTAGGGTTGTCGTCCCCGTAAGTACCAGGTAAAACATCAACAATCTTTTTAGGATCAGCACTAACAAAGAATGGAATTGAGTAACGTTCTCTAGACATACCGGTTCCTGAATCAACAGGTGGAGCTTTAACTCTATGTAAAGTAGATTTCAATTCATCATTAGACCATCTCTGTAAGAAGTCACCTGTGTTAATCACCAATGAGCCCGAAATACATGGAGCATTAACAAATGAACCAGGTTTGTAAGGCTCTTCCACCTGCAATCCACCAATATCATCTTGTAGTAGCATTGTTAACGTACCAAAATCAGTATGAGCAGCAATTCTTTCAGTTTTACCATCTTTTAAATCCTTTTCGAGTGTAGGAGGGTAATGTAATAATCTTAGCTGATTATCTGATTCACTATGATAAGGAATGAAAAATTCTTCATCTAATCCCATACCTAAAGCTATAGCTCTTAAAATGCTTTTCGAAGTTGAATCAGACAACTTGTAATAATATTGGCAATATTCCTTGAAACCAGGAATATCACTATCTTCAGGCCAGATATTATAGTAGACTGTATTTAACTCATTACCTAAATCAAACGATTCTTTAACGTCGGGAACATTTCTTAACTTTTCAATCTCTTTAGAATCATAAACCATTTGAACGACTTTTTCTTTCCCAACAGAAGACCAACCTCTGTGATGAGCTCCAAGTTTAGGGTGAGGACACTTTAACTTTTTTTCATTTGATAAAGCAAAGAACTTCTTACTCCAATCAAACATTCTTTGTTGATCAGATAATGGTATGCCATGATTGATTAAATACATGAAACCAACTTTCCTCATGGCATCAGATATCTCTCTGGAAACTTTTAATTTCCCTTCTGGGGTACCATCCAAAAAAGGTTGAAAGTCTATAACAGGAACTTTGAACTTGGAAGTGTACTCTTCAGTTTTGGATCCAACAGTCATTCGATGCTTTGATTGTGTTCTAATTTTTCTGTTCTTACTAGGAGGCTAATAAATCGATTCAAAGCTCCTTGGAAGAAGAAAACAAAGGATTTTTGGACTTGCTATATCTTACTCCACTATAAAGTGGTTCTGAGGAAGAGTCATGTGGTATTGGCTGGGATATTATTTCAAAAAAGCTACCCACCAGTCTGGGGAACTGCTTAATCAGAAATGCTGATAACACGCGCCCACCGAAAAGATAAGCAGTAGTTGGACCTCCACCGAACCAAATCTGCCAGTCAGAATTGTTGAATTCAGTGGGTGAGTTCCATATGTGTATTTAAAGGACTTAAAGGAGTAGTGAATTTATGGTTACGTTTAACATCCAATGTACCCTTTTTCTTTCTAGCTCAACCAATTAATTACAATCTATCCCAGCCCTCATGTCTTTCAGTGATTACAAAGAAGTTCCAAACGTCAAATTAAACAACGGTGTTATTATGCCATTATTTGGTTTAGGTACCTGGCAATCACAACCAAATGAAGTCTCCCTAGCAGTTGAACATGCTTTAAAGTCGGGTTACAAACACATTGATACAGCTGCTATTTATGGTAATGAACATGAAGTTGGTGAAGGTATTGCTAAAGCAGGTTTACCAAGAAATGAATTCTTCGTTACTACTAAATTATGGAATTCACATCATGATCCTAAAGATGTTCAAGTTGGTTTAAATGAAAGTTTAGAAAAGTTAGGTTTAGATTACGTTGATTTGTATTTAATGCATTATCCATGTGCTAACGATAAAGCAGAATTTTTGAAAGGTAACAGTATTCCAGTTGATATTGATTATGCTGAAACTTGGAAAGCAATGGAAAAGTTGTTGGATACTGGTAAAGTCAGAGCTATTGGTATTTCCAATTTTTGTCAATCTGAGTTGGACCATTTATTAGATACCTGTTCTGTTGTTCCACAAGTTCATCAAATGGAAATGCATCCATATTTGAAACAAGATGGTTTCTTAAAAGTTCACGAGGACAAAGATATCCATGTTACTGCTTATTCTCCATTTGGTAACCAGAATTCTTCATACGCATTAGAAGGAGAACCTAAGATTTTAGAACATCCAGTTGTTAAATCGATTTCCGATAAGATTGGTAAAACGCCAGCTCAAGTTTTAATTGCTTGGGGTTTATCAAGGGGTACATCGGTGATCCCTAAGTCAGTCACATTAACAAGGATTGATGAAAACCAAGTCGGTGAAACTCTTAAATTATCTGACGAAGATATTAAAGCTATTTCAAATTTAGGATACAGTAAAAGATACTCCGATTTTGGTCCGTATGTTGGATACTGGTACTATACAGATCTAGAATGTCCTGGTAAGAAGCCATGATCAGATATACTTTTGTGTTTAGTTCTTTATATAATTCAGCTTAAAATATCAATAGATTTATTTATTCATCTCTTTAGATTATAGCAAAAGTATCTAGCTATTATTAATCCCCGACCCCCACCGTTAAACATTCTCCACCGTCAAATATCGTAGAATGCTCCCTCCACCGCTCTTATCAGGAAACCTGCCCAAGATAAGCTAGGTACAGGCGAGCGGTGGAGGCTCAGGGATTACGACATCTTTTAGAGTACCCTATCATTGGTGGAGGTAATCAATGAATATGGACATTACTTCCATCCACTTTAAATTATAATGGGTTTTAGATCTTCACTGACGGGTTATCCGGCGTGAAACCTTATCTTCTTGATATTTTTGATCTAAAAGATAACATTTCATGGCTTTCAGTCGAAATATATATAGGTTGATAACTGACTTACTCCACTTTACTCTACTATCAGTATACACATTAGTAAGGATTTAGAGTCTCAAAATAAAACACAAACAAACTTTAAAATCATGGTGGATTGGGAAAAACTTAAATCTAAATTAGAAGTGCCTAAAGATGAGAATGCTTCATATGAAAATAATTCTCTAACCAACAGGGATATTATTCCAATACCCCCAGAAAGAAGAACTTGGTCAGCAATAGCATACTCCACCTATTGGGTAATTGAAGGTGTTTCTATAAGTGGCTATACTACTGGCTCAACATTAGTTGGATATGGACTTTCTCCAAAACAATCGATTTGTTGTTCACTAGCCGCTGGTATAATCTATGGTGTTATGGCTGCCGTCATGGGTTGGATTGGATCACATCATCATATCGGGTTCCCATTGATTGCGAGATTTGTGTTTGGTATCAGAGGTGCTGTATTTGGTATTGTCATTAGAATCATTACTGGTATTATTTGGTGGGGTGTGCAAGCTTATTATGGTGGTCAGGCGGTTGCAGTGTGTATATCTGCGATGAGTCCAAGTTTTGCCAAATGGGATTCATTTAATAATGCTAACGGTATCACATCAAGTAATTTCGTGGGGCTATTTATATATTGTGTTCTGATGGTTCCTTGCCTTAGAATTAAACCTGAAAAGCTACAGCTTTATTTTAGAATCGTTACTTTCATTACAGTTGGTGCATTTTTTGGGTTGATTGGTTTCACAACTAGAAAAGCCGGGGGGGCTGGTAGTATGTTTAATGAACCATCATCTGAGTTCACAAGTAATGGTGCATTAGGTTGGGCTTGTGTTCAAGGTATATTCTCAATTGTTGGTTCAGCTGGTACTGGTATCTTAGGTCAATCTGATTTTACAAGATATTCTAAAGGGAAGCATACCCCAGTTTTATCTCAAATTATTGGGGCTCCATTGGCATTAACGTTCTCTTCTATTATCGGTATCATTAGTACATCTGCTGCTAAAGATTTGCTTGGAGAGATCGTTTGGAACCCAGTTCTTTTGTTGGGATCTTTACAAGATTATGAAAATAATTCATCCCAAGTTAGAGCAGCTGTGTTCTTTGGCGGTTTGGCATTTGTGTTCCAACAAATGGCTATCAATCTATTATTAAATACTTTAAGTTCATCAATGGATATGGTTGGCTTATGTCCTAAATACATTAATATTATGAGAGGTTCGTTTATCGTTATGATTATAGGTATTTTAATTTGGCCATGGAAGATTTTATCATCAGCTACAGCAGTTGTTATCTTTGGTACAGGATGGGGGTGTTTTTGTTCAGGACAAACTGGGGTTGTTATAGCTAAATATTTCGTGGTTTACAAGAGAAAAATCTTATTAAAAGATTTGTACATTAATTCCCCTGAATCCATTTATTGGTTTTGGAATGGTATTGATTGGAGATCCATCGCTGCGTTTTTCATAGGTACAATCTTTCTCCTACCAGGTTTAGCTTATTCGGCTAATAGTAAGTCCAATGGGTTTTGGTCTTGGATATTTTCCGTTTCTTATGCTTGGGGTTTATTAGTTTCTTTAGGTGCTACCTTATTAATGGACTACATTTTTTCAAGTAAGAATATCAGTCCAACTTCTAAAGTTGATGATATTTATACTGAGGATGGTGCTCCATTAATTCAGGTTTATTCTGATAAAGGTAGTGTTGAGGATATTGAACAATTGGAGATCCATGTTGCTGAGAAAGTTTGAATATTTTTGTTTGTTAATGATTTTAATACTATTTTTTATATTATTCGCTTTTTTTTATTCAAGTTATTGTCTGGTAATTGCTTCTTATTTATTAATACTATTTGTTGATTGATAAAATCCCCCTTTTATTTCTAATGGTAGTGCGTGACATATATTCTCATTTTAAGTGATGCATATAGTTTTTGTTTTAATTTCAAAAACACAGGTACATAGCCAGGTTTTCGTATTACTCCAGTAAAAGAATCAATTGATAGAAAAAAGAAAATTCAATTCAAATTGCCAATCTTGAAGGGATGGGAGTCATAGAATAATTAAAAAGATAAAACCTTCACTGAAGCTATGTACTTTCTTCCCAATACAGTAATTAATCAAACTCTCATTTATTCAAGAACATAATAAAGTGTACTATGTGTCCCTTTTGAGAAATTTCAAGCGTAACCATGATTGCAGTGGCTGGCCCCCAAATTGGTGAAGAATCAGTCTAGCAAAAAACTAGGGATAATGAGATCAAGATAAAGAGGCCCGGAAAGGAGTGAACCATATGAGACGAGAATGCGGAATCCCTTCTTCCAGATAGCAACACATGGTGAATAAATAATGGTATCTTACTTGAAGTCTTATCATTAAGGTGCTTGGTGGTCATGCTATGGAACAAATGATCTAATAAACGAAGGAGAACAATCTGTAAGGGATAAAGAAGGGGTACAGAGTCTGCGCCTAACAGCCACAGAAGACCCCGGACATCCCACATACTGCGCCACATGTCTTTTTTGATTCTCCGGACCGTGACTCAAAGAAAAAAGCTTAAAAGAACGAGAGCTGCTTAATCCGATCACAATCAGATCTGAGAAAGAAGAATTTTATTTTGTTTATATTTCACCCAATTTATTGCAACACCCACGTTCTCCCTCTTTGTTACTTAAAGCTTGCTTCCCCCTTCTCTCACAATGCCCGAAGACAAGAAACCCGGTTCTTTAGCCCGAGCCTTGTCCACCACTTCCAACGCTTCGATCGACTCCCAAATGGCTGAATTCTCCGACCACGATAAGGAGCTAGATGACGACGCTCTCGAAGAGCTAGACGAACTTTCAAAACCAACATCTCTCACTAAAGAGGCACTAGAGCACCACAAGAAAGCCATTGCATCTATAGCTCCCATCCTAGAGGACTTTGTGCCCGTTTTGTCCAAGTCTGAGATTGTATCCCCCCGTCAGGCCCCCTTATCTCGAACAATGTCCAACATAAGCAACTTGAGCACTGTGTCCCATCCACCAAACAACAATAACAATAACAACACCGTCAATAATGGTAATCCAAATAATCAATTTCAGTTTCCCAACAGCCCCCATTCTCCTGATACAAAGACTACAATTCCAAATTCTCCTCGTAACAGCTCTTTCAGTCTAGGTAGAGCTTCTCTACTCAGCGGACCAACCTCTGCTTCAAGTTCAACTTCGAACATCCTCTTGCCTAAACAACGTACTTTGTCATTCTCAGCTCAAGTTCCTTCCGGACCAAAACTACCAAAGATTGGCACAATTGGTGTTTGTGCAATGGATAACAAAGTCTTGAGTAAACCATGCAGACATATTTTAAATAGATTGATTGAGAATGGTGAATTTGATACTGTCATTTTTGGTGATAAAGTTTTACTTGATGAATCAGTTGAAAATTGGCCAACTTGTGATTTTTTGATTTCTTTCTTTTCAACTGGTTTCCCATTGGATAAAGCAATTGCTTATGAAAAGTTACGTAACCCGATTTTGTTGAACGATTTAGTCATGCAAAAAGCCCTTTGGGATAGAAGACTATGTCTACAGATTTTACAAGCGGCTAATGTCCCAACTCCAAAGAGATTGGTCATTTCAAGAGATGGTGGCCCTTGGGTTGATGATGATTTGAAAGTTAAATTAGAATCTCTAGGTGTTGATACAAGTGAAGTTCCTGAGCCAAAGTGGGAAATGATCGATGATGATACCTTGATGATTGATGGTCAAGTCATTAAAAAGCCTTTTGTTGAAAAACCAGTTGATGGTGAAGATCACAATGTGTACATTTACTATGCAAAGAAAAATGGCGGTGGTGGTCGTAGATTATTTCGAAAAATCGGTAATAAATCCTCAGAATTTGATCCAACTTTAAATGTGATTAGAACTAAGGGTTCCTATATCTATGAAGAGTTCATCGATACTGACAATTTTGAAGATGTTAAAGCCTATACCGTTGGCCCTACTTTCTGTCATGCCGAAACAAGAAAATCTCCAGTTGTTGATGGTATAGTTAGAAGAAACACTCATGGTAAAGAAGTTCGTTATATTACTCAATTGTCCAAAGACGAGGAAGAAATTGCTAAAAGAGTTAGTACCTGTTTCCAGCAAACTATTTGTGGTTTTGACTTATTAAGAACAAATGGTAAAAGTTATGTTATTGATGTTAATGGATTTTCTTTCGTTAAAGATAATGTCTCCTATTATGACACTGCTGCTCAAATTATTCGTGATACTTTCTCTAAAGCTAAATTATCAAGAGATTTACTTGAAACAACTCCTAATGCGAATAAAGCTGAAAAGAAACAGAAATGGGTCTTTAAAGGTATCGTTGCTATTGTTAGACATGCTGATAGAACTCCAAAACAAAAATTCAAATATTCTTTTAGATCACCAATCTTCATTTCCTTACTAAAAGGTTATAAAGAAGAAGTTATTATTAGAGAAGTCAGAGATTTGAAAATTGTTTTACAAACCGTCAAAGTGGCTCAAGATCAAAAATTAGAAGATGCTGCAAAATTGAAACAATTAGCTACTGCATTAGAAAAGAAAATGAATTTTCCAGGTACTAAGATTCAATTGAAACCATCACTGAATGAAGACAATGAAATTGAAAAAGTCCAGTTGATTATCAAATGGGGTGGTGAACCTACCCATTCTGCAAGATATCAAGCTTCCGATGTTGGTGAACAATTAAGACAAGATATCAAATTATTAAATAGAGAAGCACTGAATGACGTACAAGTTTATACTTCTTCTGAAAGAAGAGTAGTTGCTTCAGCTCAACTGTTTTCCAAAACTTTTTTGGGCAATGATGATATCCCTGATGATTTCTTACAAGTTAGAAAAGATTTATTGGATGATTCAAACGCTGCCAAAGATTTAATGGATAAAGTTAAAAAGAAATTGAAACCTTTGATCAGACAAGGTAAAGAAGCTCCTCCAACTTTTGCATGGCCTCCAAAAATGCCGGAACCATTCATTGTGATGAAAAGAGTTGTTGAATTAATGAATTATCATCACAAGATTATGGAACAAAATTTCAAGACCAAAGATGTTGATTCTTTCCAAGAAAATTGGTGTTGTGGTGAGGATCCTTCCTTATTTAAAGAAAGATGGGATAAGTTGTTCCAAGAATTCATATCTGTTGAAAAGGTTCATCCTTCCAAAATCAGTGAATTGTACGATACTATGAAATATGACGCATTACATAACAGAGATTTCTTGCAAAGAATTTTTATTACTTATGATACAATCAATGATTCTTCAGACGAGCTGTCTTCTTCGTTAGTTACTAAGTATCCAATCAATGTTTTAGCAATGAATAATTTCAAAGTCAACGATTCAACCCCATTAGAAAATAACGACACTTCTTCTACCAATCCAGCTGGTTCAATAGGATGGATTTTATCCTCATCATCATACAAGAGATCCTCATCAAGAGACGAATCCAATTCTCCGTTTGACGAATCGAAGTATGAACCATTACGTGAATTATACAGATTAGCTAAAGTTTTATTCGATTTTATATCTCCACAAGAATACGGTATTGAAGATAATGAGAAACTTGATATTGGGTTATTAACTTCATTACCGTTAGCCAAACAAGTGTTGAAAGATATTACTGAGATTAGAGAAACTGATAAAGCAGCAACAAGAGTGTACTTTACCAAAGAGTCCCACATCTATACATTATTGAACGTCATTTATGAGTCTCATTTACCTATGAAGATCGCCAGAAACGCGTTACCTGAACTAGACTACTTGTCCCAAATTGTGTTTGAATTGTATGAGAGTGAGGACAGTGGAGAGAAGAAGCATTCGATTAGATTGTCTCTGTCTCCAGGTTGTCATACTCAAGATCCATTGGATATTCAATTGGATGATAAGCATTATATTTCATGTATTAGAAGAATCAGTTTGACTAGACATTTGGATATGGATTTGGTTAGGCAGAAGTTCAAGAGTAGATTTACTAGGGTTTCGTTACCTAAGAAATTTACCCCTGTTAATATTTCAAGTCCTTTGGCTTTGAATAATCCTGTGATTGATGATACCGATAAGTGATCAGTGCTCTAAGAATGGAGTCTTTTGATTTGTCTTATTATTCCCTGTTGTTGCTTTAGTACGTGTTGATTTTTTTGTTATTATTATTTGTGCTTTTGATTTGTTTTTGTTTTTGTTTTGTCCTAATTTATTCGTTTTGTTTTTTTGTGTTTTTTGTGTTTTTACATTAACTGTTTGATTTTTGATACACTATTCCATTAAATTCTCCCCTATTATATATTTGGCTTTTATTATTATTATTATTCGACAATTTTATAAACTATTTTTTCTCTTTATACAGTCTACCCTATTATTATCTAATTATTATTCTTAATCATCCTGACAACATTTATAGACTTCTTTAAATGGTATACATGCGTACCTTAATATATATATATATATATATATTTATATCAAAGCCTCCATCCAGGTTTTACTTACAAATGAGAATCTATACATGTTATAATCACTAAATTACAAAACCAAGTAAGCTATCAACTTGAAATTCA